>APFE031185792.1:33766-101060 GCA_000404065.3 Pinus taeda
TTTTTTTCAGTTTGGCAAATAGGTAAGTTTTTTGAAAAAAAAAGGGATAGCCTAGTGAGCAGTCCATACTATTGACTAGGTTGCCCATTTTGCACTAACTGTGTAGCTGAGGTGGGATCATAATCTCATCAATGAATGGTTGAGTGCCATGTGGCACATTCGTACAAGCATGAGTTGATAGGATACTATTAATTGAAGGCTATATAGGTGGACCAATGCGAGGGTGACACGTGGAAAAATCAAAGGCCACAACGTGCCTTCCCAAAGGTAAAATAAAATTTTATGTGGGTGTTCGAGGTAAAACATCGAACCTCACACACAACAACGCTAAGCTTTACTACCACACTCGCAGGTTGGTTCTTAACTAAGATATCACATGTGCGTAAGTGTTAAAGAATCAATCCTAGAGCAAGCTACGGCGTGATACGATAATCACAATCACGCATCGCAACAGGGAAGGCATTAAAGAACCATCGCCCAGAAGGATCGGGGTTGCAATCTGATCACACATTGCAAAAGGAATGACACTAAAGAAATCAACCCCAACGTACCAAGTTAGGATGTTAGATCGCAACCACATATCACACATTGCAAGTCCTTATATATGTTACCCTCGGCTCCACCGATTGCAATTTGTGATAGTTTGGATGTGATAAGCTTATGGGCTGTGGTTGATAGTTCTGTTAGGTCTACCATTTATCACAATTGCATGTTGCCCCATGCAACTTTCACAAACCATAAGACCCACTGGTTCTCACCAATTGCAATTTTTGATGGAGCTGTCTGTGGCAATGATTTATGACCAGAACCATCGCCTTAACTGCTGGACCTAACCACCTTGCATATGACCACTCGTCTTTAACCACGAGATAGATGGGTTCATTGGTGGCACCGCCAATTTCGGTGGAGCTACCATAATTAACTCTAGCTAATGAACTTAACTGGAAGTTAGCCAGATTTGGAGGAGAAAATTTGGAAAGGCTGGCAGAAGTCATTACTAAGGTATTTTTTGACCAAATGAGGAGAAGAAAGAGGGTGGGGTACCATTTTTGACTACGATGGACTCATTGGAGCATGTTTCAAAATCATTTGAGAATTTTAAACACATCTTTTTACACTTTTGAGCATAGTAGAGAGTCCCAAGCCATTGGAAGTTGGACCAAGGAGATGTAGCCTAGGAGGTGTGAACTCCTTTATAATGTTCCTATTGTAATGTGTTTTTGATGATGCCATGTACATGTTTATGCTTCTTTTCAGTCTCTTATTATGTTAAATTTATCATAAAATTAACATAAAAACTCATCATTTCACTTGCAAATATTCATGAATCCTTAAGCACAATGAAATCATTTTGTTTCTAATCTAAGGAGGATATTAGCACAAAAATCTAATATTCTAAATCAGATCATTTTGGTATCAAATCCCTAGGTTTTATTTGTGAACGAAGGATTTAATTGTTTGCAAGATTATGTCATTCTAACAAGGTTAAAATTCAAAAGAGGAGAAGGGAAGCTGGTTGGAAGCGCTGAAGTTGGGTCAAGGGGAAGGAGAGAAAGGTTGCCACAATATCCAACACCAGTTTAGCCTCAAGTTGTAGTTGAGACTCCAGAGATCATGTATCATGAAGGATAACCTACAAACATGATAGAACATGACAAGACTTTTAGAAATGATGTTTGATATGATAGAGATGGTAAAGGTCCTCTATGAAGAGAGAAATACCAGGCTCCAAGGGGAAAGTTCCAAACCTCCCAAAGGAGAAGGCTCTTCAGGATGAGGTAATGAAAATGGAGACAAAACTCTACCATCTCCACCATATTCTTCACCTTCTTCTTCAAAAGCATCTTCACCCTCTTCCGCTAACAGAACCCTAACTCATACTCATCATCATACTTCAAATGGAACTGGTAATTCACCTTTTTAAAAACTTGATGTTAAATTTGATCCGCCCGTGTATAGTGGTGAGTGAATGCATAGAAGCTTTATAATTGGAATCATTAGTTGGAGGTCTATTGTAATATTCAAAACCTTCAATAGGATGACATAAATATTCAGTTAGCTTCCTTGAGAATGGAGGGTGAAGCACTGGTATGGTGGCAATCAAAGACCCAAGAGGATATCAAAAAACGCAGTAAGATCTCAATTTCTTGGAATGATTTCATTGTTGCAATCAAAAGACAATTCTACCCTCTAGCTTATATGAAGAAATCCATCATGAATTGGTATAACTTTAGATAGCTTAAAGGTCAAAATGTGCAATAGTACACCTAAGAATTCAAAAAAAGGTCTTTGATGTTAGGTGTAGATTTGCAATCATAGGACACATTAGTGAAGTACATAGGGGGTTTACATAGTTACCTTAGGCATATGATCTTAAAGTTCAATCCCAGTAATCTAGATGATGTGTGTGTACAAGCCACTCATCTTGAGGTAAGAGGGAAAGACCCTCCAGAAGAAGGTAGTAAAAAGCCATTTAAGGGTAAAGAAAAAGAAAAGGGTTTCAAGGGAAAGAAAAATTCAATCATTAAAAAGGAAGAAGAAAAAATAATATTTAAACATTGTTCCATAGAGGGTCACAATGAAGCTGATTGTTGGAAGATTCTTCCTAAAATGAAACCAAAGAAATTCAACAATAAAGGAAAAGAAAAGACAATTGTCATCATCCAAGAGGATTTGGGATCCAATTCGGGTGATGAAACTAAAATTACAACCATGGGGATAAAAGGAAAATAATCCATTTCTAGCACTATTATATCAAATTGTCACACTAGTACTCCAAATGAAGAAACAATGATTGAATTATTTCATGTGAGGGTAATATCAAAACATACAAAAATTGACACACTTTTTGATAGTGGGTCTCAAGCTAATTTGATATCTGATGACTTAGTCAAGAAGCTTAATCTTGAAGCCATTTTACATCCCAAGCCATATCCATTGGGTTGGATATGAAAGGAAACAAACTTATAGGTTACAAGAAAATGTATTCTTTGGTTTGCAATCACAACAAACTTCATTGATGAAGTTGAATCAGATGTTGTACCGCTTGATATATCAGGAATTGTTTTGGGTAGCCCTTACCTCTAATAAAAAAGAAATCTTATATCGTCATGAAAAAAAGTACCACTTGTTCAAGGATGGTGTAGAGTATATTGTGATATATTATCACAAGAAACTAAACCTTTCATTAGTTAATGCAGGGAAAATGAAAAGCCTAGTGAATTCAAGCAAGATTTTAGTGCTTCTTATGATCAAACCCATTGTTGATGTTGACTATGAAGCGTTTGATGGTTGTAATTCAAATTCAAAAAATAATTTGGTTGATATTTCTAACCATGATGATGAGGTGTTTCAGAAAGTAAAAGGATTTCCTTCCAAGAGGAGAATCCAACATGAAATACCATTGCATAAAAGGTGTCTTCTTTCTAGCATTGACATGCATCCGATGTCAAGAAGGGAAAGTGAAGAAATCACAAAGAAAATCCAAGTAATTTTGAACAAAAATATCATCTGACCATCTCCTTTACCATGAGGTGCACCTCTTTTTTTGATGCCCAAGAAGAATGGTAAGCATTTCATTAAATTGGATTCAAGAAGTGGTCTTCATCAAAGTAGAGCTTTTGAAGGAGACATATGGAAGACAACATTCAAAACCAAGAAAGGTTTGTTTGAATGGCTTGTTATTATTTATTGTCTTTTCCATGCTCCTACTACTTTCAAGCATATGAAGAAAAATGTGTTGAAGCCATTTCTAGACATGATAA
Organism: Pinus taeda; assembly: GCA_000404065.3. NCBI lineage: Eukaryota > Viridiplantae > Streptophyta > Pinopsida > Pinales > Pinaceae > Pinus > Pinus taeda. Next base: position 37,531 of record APFE031185792.1, read on the forward strand.
TCTACTTGGATGACATTTTCATTTCAGAAAATTTCATTATGAACATGTCATGTATGAGAAAGAAATACTTGATTTCTTCTATCAAGAAAATTTTCTATTGAAGATGTCAAAGTATATGTTGGATAAAACTTCTTTCATGTACTTGGGCCATGGTATTGGAGAATGTGAGCTGAAGTTAGACTTCTCCAAGATTGATTCCATTATTGATTGGTCAATGCTCAAGATAGTCATTCGGATAAGAGGTTTTTTGGGAGCATCCCAATGTTTGAGGAAATATTTTGTTAATTTTTCTTCTATTTTAGATCATTTTCATTCTTTGGTAGTTGTGCAAAAAGTCTTCCAACGGGGAGGCAAACAACAAGAGGCATTTGATGATTTAAAACAAAAGATCAGTTTAGCCTTTATACTTTCTCTTCTAAAATTTAAAAATTCATTTGTGTCTTAGGTTGATGTATGTGACTATGCCATGGGTGTAGTCTTTATGCAATGTGGTAAGCCCATTTCTTTTCATTTAGAAATTTTCAATGGTGAAGTGTTTAAGTTGCGGCGACAAAGGCACTTCCATTGGATGGGTTTTGTTCTACTATTCCACTCAGTCAAAAGGTATAAGAAAGGTATAAGAGACAAGTTTGTTAATGTACTTTCTAGGCCTATAGTTTGTATAAGTACTTTCCTGAAGCATCATGTTGTTTTACATGAAAGTAATGTTCAGAAAATAACGTACTTTCAAGATGTATCTTCAAGCTTGAGTCAAAGGAATCAAGTAGAGGAATTTGTTTATCATTTGCATCATAATGTGTTGTATCATTTTGGTAAGAAGGATGTTGCTAGTAATAGTAACATGGACAAATACAAAGATTTCATTGAATGACTCTAGATGGTACATCAAACAGTGCAAGATCAGCTTGAAAAAGGCAAAGGCATGCCAAGCATCGTGTAGATCACAAGTCCCAAGTCAGTGATAAATGGATCGAGATTGGAAAGGTGAGGGAAATGTACCCTCACTCGATGGATAGTTGAAAGTGATGTTTTTGGGTCCAAAATGATTTTAGTGGGGATGAGTGATAAGGTGCTCAAAATTGTGCTAAAAAATCAAAGTTGTCAGAATAGTGTGGAACCTAAACAAACGCGTAGTGCTCATCATCCTGAATTTGGCACAACTCATTTTGCATGAAACAGACACCATATAGCTTCATAAACACGTTCTTTTCACTTTGGAAAACAAGAATTTTTTTTGAAAAAAGGGAACCCCCAGTCAATAGTCCGTACTGCTGACTAGGCTTCCTTGTTGGTGCTGATTGTGCAGCTGAGGTGGCATCATAATATCATCAGCGAATGGTTGAGTGCCATGTGGCACGTTCATACAGGCATGATTTAGCATGATGCTATTGGTTGAAGGTTATACAAGTGGATCAATGCAAGGGTGACACATGGCAAACTAGGATGCCGCCACATGCCCTCTCAAAGGCCAAATAAAATTTTATGTGGCGAGGCCGAGGTCAAACCTGCGACCTCACCCACAACAACACCAACCTTTACCACCATGGCCATAGGTTGTTTCTTAACTAACATATTGATGGCGGTTTTCCATTAAAGAATCAACCCCGAGCAATCCAAGGTGTGATGCGATAATCACAATTTCACATCGCAATAGGGAAGGCATTAAAGAATTGGCCCTCGACAGGATCAGGGTTGCGATGTGATCACACATTGCAAAAGGAACGACAATACATAAATCAAAATCGAGCATATTAAGTTGCGATGCGATATCGAAATTGCATGTCGTACATTGCAAGTCCAGATATATGTTACCCCCGGGATCCACTGATTGCGATTTGCAATAATATAGATGCGATAATATTATGGGATACAGTTGATAGTTCCATCAGGTCTACCATTTATCACAATCGTATGTCGCCCCATGCCATGTTCACAAACCATAAGGCCCTCTAGTTCTCACCTATTGCGATTTGCAATGGAGCTGTCAGTGCTGACAGTTTATGACTGGAACCATCACCTTAACTACCAGACCTAACCACCTTACATATGACCACTTGGCCTTAATCATGAAATATACAGGTTTTCTAGTGGAGAAGTTGGCAAGACCTCCAATTTCGGTGAAGATGCAAGAATTAACTCAAGATATGAATTTAATTGGCAGTTAGCCAGATTTGGAGGAGAAAATTGTGGAAAGACTGGGAGAAGTCATAACTAAGGAAGTTTTTGACCAAATGAGTAGAAGAAAGATGCTAGGGTACCATTTTTTAGTATGTTGGATTTAATGGAGAAGGTTTTAGAAGCATTTGAGCATTGTAAACACAACTTTTTACACTTTTGAGCATAATAGAGAGGCCCAAGCCATTGGAAGCTAGACTAAGGAGACGTAGCCCAGGAGGAGTGAACTCCTTTATCATGTTCCTATTGTAATGTGTTTTTGATGATGTTCTGTACATGGTTATGCTTCTTTTCAGTCTCTTATTTATGTTAAATTTCCCATAAAATTAACATAAAAACTCATCATTTCACTTGCAAAAATTCATGAATCCTTAAGAACAATGAAAGAATTTTGTTTCTAATCTAAGGAGGATCTTAGCAGAAAAATCTAATATTCTAAATCAGATCAATGTGGTAGTACATGAGCCATATCTGAAATATGAGATCCCCTCACCCGAATCAGTAAGACCCGAAGATTTTAAAAGTGATATTGTGGGCACACTGACTACACAGTTAGATGTTTTGTAGGAAAAAAGAGAAAGCCAAGGAAGACTGAGCATTGGCCATATTCCATCCACATTGTCGAAAAAAACACATTGAAAGAGAATTGCCACTGGACATGGTTCGAACTTGTCTTATTTTCACTAAGGAACATTTAACAAAACAATGTTTGTCACCTTCAAGATTAAATTTTTTTATTTAAAGAAGTCGAGGAGGAAACAAAACTTTCATACCTGATCACTCAATGTTGACCATGGAAATCATGTAATATAGGTATGATGTAAGATCCCTCCTTATTTTATTTTGGGCAGTATATTCCACAATAGAGTCTTGGAAATGCATGGTAGGGAAAATCACCCTTCAATCCCACTTGGAGATCCCAATCATATCCTACATCACCATGGCTGAATCGATATTTTGCTAGATTAGGAAGGTAAAATTCATAATGTCCTACCCTATTGTAGTGGAATCTATTTACCAATTCCTATCCCTCACAATGGTCAAATATGCATGTGCAAAATCCAATATGGCCTCAAAATTAGCAGTACCCTATGGGATTGGTAAATCCACCCATATATATGATGCCTCAATCTCAATCAACATTGTAGGCTCCATTTTAGCTGCCTCCCAATCCTCAACTTTGGTGCATCCTCAACTGCTAGCTCAGCCAAATCCTAACCCCAATAATAAACCTGTACAATACATGCAACTTGTTGAGAATGCAGTGTATGAAATAAATACCTTAGGATGTAACGAGATATGGCTGAGATCTAGACAAATTATTTATCCTGAAGAAAATCGTAATGATCAAGAAGAATAAAACAATAAAGATGAGAAAATTACGATAAATCCTTCGACTATGGTTGTTTTAGAAACATAACCAATAGGAAACACAGTCGAGCAACAAGAATATGAGAAAATCAAAACTGCTCCCCCTCTATTCCCTAAAAGGCTCACGATAACTAAACCAACAATCTACCCTGAGTTTGATATTGTAGGGAAGTTGAAAAATATGTGCATAAAAATTCCACTCTTGCAAGCTATATGAGATATCCTGGTTTATGCCAAAATGATTAAAGAATCATGTGGGAAAAGGCATGGGAGAAAACTAAAATATCCACCCACTCTTCATGTTGTAGGAACATTATATGACCTTATTTTAGGCAAAGAAGTTCCCGTGAAATATGGATACCAAAGAAATCTGGTCATGACTATCTAAATATAAGGTTACACTTTTCTAAACACATTGGTAGACCTAGGAGTAGCTATTAACCTTCTGACCTACGAAACCTGTAATGTTTTAGTTATTACAACTTTAAAACCAACCTCAACCCTGCTATAATTAGATGATACATTGATGGTCAAGCTAGAAAGAACTTTGGAAGGCATTAATGTCTCTATAGACTCCTAGTAATATCCTGTAGACTTCCTGGTTATCAACCCGAGAAGTAGACTAGATGGAAATCCATTAATACTAGGAAGACCATGGTTAGCAACGATGGATGCATATATATGATGTTGAACTAGAAACATGAATATTGCGAAAGGAAACATTGTCAAAAATCTTATTCTGTATCACCCAGCTCAACCTAGTTTGTCGGCCAAAAATATTCATTTACGCCCACTTAGATATCACGAAGAAAATTTGTGCTCTCCCCTTTCTTTAGATGAAGCTCTAGGACTTAAAAATCAATTAGAAGATGATGTAATCAATAGCTTAATCAATAAACCAACTATTATCAGAAACCCAACATGCAAAATGCTAAAAGATCTGCTTGATAATGATCCACAAGGAGGCCCCTTAGACAATTTAAATGACAATCATATTCCCACAACTGCAGCCCATAACAAAATTCCAATTGAAAAAAGAACCAGGAAAAACCCTTAATATTAATGATGATCTTGACAAACATCAACAACATAAAATAATTTAGGTTCTTTGTAAGTACGAGAAGGATTTTTCCTATGATTATTTAGACATGAAAGGCCTTGACCTGCAGCTGTGCACCCATCATATCTATATCGAAAAATATTTTTGTCCTATTTGGCATCCCCAGAGGAGATTGTATGCATCACAAGGATATTGTGAAACAACAATTGTAGAAATTGTTGGATGGAAATTTCATATGCCCAATTTTGAGATAGCCAGTGGGTTTCCCCATTAGTAGTCGTCCCTAAGAAAAAAAAAAAATGGAGAATTTGTGTAGATTATACGGAACTCAACAAAGCCCCCCAAAAAGACCAATTTCCCTTTCCTTTCATAGACAAAGTACTTAATACTTTAGCTTGGAAGAAATTATTTTCTTTTCTAGATGGTTTCAGTGGTTACAATCAAATTCAGATTCCTCTGGAGATCAAGATAACTCCACATTTACCTACTCATAGGGTACATTTGGATGCAATGTTTTACCCTTTGGACTATGCAATGCTCCAACGACATTTCAAAGAGAAATCTTGAGTATTTTCTCTGACCTAATCAATGAAGGACTTGAGTTGTATATGGTTGATTTCACCCCATTTGGTGATGAATTTGATCAACCTACGAAAAAATTAGAAAAATTCCTTGAATGATGTATTGTTACCAGATTGTGTATAAGTAATGAAAAATGCCATATGATGATGAATGAAGGTGTTGTTTTAGGGCACTATATTTATTTTGCAGGGATTCAGGTGGATCAAGCTAAAATTGAGGTAATCCTTAAGTTACCTACACGCTCCACACAAACTGAGGTACGAAGGTTTCTCAGTTATGATGGGTACTATCGTAGATTTATAGAAAACTTTTCAAATGTTGCTACATCTTTATATACTTTAACAGGAAATCTCAAATTTGAATGGTCTGACAATTGTGATACTGCACTTGCGAATCTTAAGAAACTCATTTCGACAGCAATAGTGTTAAGAGGACCAAACTGGGGGCTACCTTTTCACATCTCCACAAATGTATTAACACATCTATAGGTGTTTTTCTTGGATAAGAGGAGGACAGTAAACCCTATGTTATCTATTATATCAGCAAAATCCTCACTCCTACCGAATTAAACTATACTGTAACCCGAAAATAATTTTATATGTTATACATGCTATCAATAATTTTCGACATTATATTAACAGTCTATCCAATTTTTTTGTACACTGATCACTCTGCTATTAGATATTTAACTAATAAACCCATTACTAAAGGTCAGGTTACTCGATGGTTATTGTTGTTGCAAAAAGGTATGTTCAAGCCTGTGATAGTTGTCAATGGATGGGCCATCTTGGCCAAGCTGACGAAATTCCCTTACAACAACAACTAGTGGTGGAACCATCAGAAAGTGTACATATTGGTTTACATGGATTATGTAACTAAATGGGTCGAAGAAGTAGATTTTCCGAGAGCCATGAAGGAGGCAATGATTAATTTCTTGTTCGAACTATTTGTGCAATATAGATTACCAAGGGGATTAATAATAGACAGAGGGCCACAATTTATAGGACATAAAATTTTGGCCACCTTCCAGAACTATCATATTATGCATAGAGTTACTTATCCATATCATCCGCTGGAAAACAAATAAGTGGAAAGCACTAACAAAGTCATGGAGGAAATTCTAACCAAAATTGTATCCGTAAATCATTGAAATTGGATAGCCAAGGTTCCAGAAGCCCTATGGGCTTGTCAGATAACATGGAGGAATACTATTGGTCACTTGCGATATCACCTTGTCTTCGGAAAACAACCAATTTTTCAAATATAATTTGAAATAAAGACTCTCAAGACTGTAAGGGAAATTGGAATAGATATGAAAAAAGCACAAACCTAGTGCATGCAACAACTTAATGAGTTATATGAAGCACATTTATTTGTTGTCCAACACACTACTAATATACAACAATAAATTTCTAGATGACATGATCGACTGATTAAAAAGAAATCATTCCAAAAAGGCAATTGGGCATTGCTATATGATTGTAGGTTTCAAGATTTCCCAGGGAAATTATAGACAAGGTGGCTCGGGCCATATGAAATCAAAGAACTCCATAATAATGATACCATAACTCTAAACATTATTGATGGATCTAGTATCTCTTTTTCAGTAAAAGGACATCGATTACATCTCTACCACCAACCACTCATGAAGGAGTATTTCTATCATGAGGTAAGTGATGATCCTACTTTCTAGATTATAGCCGACTAGGGTGGCAACCCAACGACTCCATCTCTTTAAAAATTTGAAATTTTTTATCTTCTTGTATATACTGTGAATAGTTTCTTTAGAGTCGATTAAGTTTTTTTTTCTTTCCTTTCTTTGTCCTTTTCCTTATAAGAAAAAAAAGATAAAATACTTTATCGTGACTGTTGTTCCCTTTATAGTGATCGTTGTTCCCTTTATAGAGACTGTTGTTCCCTTTATAGTGACTAATGTTCCATTTATCACAACTTTTGTTCCCTTCATTGCGACTATTGCTCCCTTCGAAACAGTTTCTATTCCCTTCGGCACAGTTTTTGTTCCATTTGGCACAGTCTATTGTTCCTTTAATTATGGTTGTCATTCCCTTTGATTGTTGATTCCTTTCAGAATAGTTATTTTTCCCTTTGCACCATGTTGTCTCTATTTTTCACGCAATTTATGATAATAATTAAAAGTGTATAAGGCATTGATATTTACTCTATCATGGTTTCAAGAATAAAGTATTATCTAACATCCTATGAAGAACATTTTTTCTCCTCTCGCACATCCTATCAATTTAAATATTTGTTTTATATTTGGAGTTTTCTGAAAGAATCATAAAATTTTCATCATCTATCACTACATAATAGTTTCATCTTTTGTGTACATCTTTAAATGGCGATTCTCTTTTAACAGAACAAAGGAATGATACATACTTTATTTGGCATCTTCTTTTTTCCTTCTGCCATCCTTAAACACTTAAGGAGATGAAGAACCACCCTTGATGATAAACATATCAGTTTTCAAAAAAATATGACACTTAAAGTTAGATATTCTCAAAGGATAGGGGGTCGCATCATGAGTTAACCTACCATGATCATAGGAAAATAACATAAGTGACATTCCCACTATGGTCACCAAACCAGGGTAATGGCCTTTGACACTAGTGTCAAAAGGACAAAAGGTGTCATCACAAGCCAGCTTGTTCACTTCATTATGATCCAGTGAGTGACATTGTTATTATCTGGTCACCACACTAGAACAATGACCTTTTGGGAAAAATGAATTAAAATAATAATATCATCTACCATTCATAGGACACTGGATCATCTACAGGTTAAAAAGGCAACCGTGTTGAGGCTATGGACGGCTACTAGTAGTAGTGGCTTTGCCTATGGCATTGGAATATATCTTGAATTGCCTTATCATGATTATTTCATTAGTCCTCCTTTTTATTAATAAAGAGATCACCATCATCAATATCTACACTTATCTTTTAAGAAAACAACTAAAGGTGGTATATTAACTATGACATGAACAAATTCTAAACTTTCGGACCTCTGTAATATGCATTCTACTTATAAATGAATGTCACCCAATATATGCTTTTATGATCTCCAAAGGTTAAATATTAAGGAAATATTTTTGCACATGGTATATCATTATAATCATTCTTTTTAAAACTTCCTAATGATTATTGTACATTAGAAATCCATGCATTTATGAAAATTAATTAATTCTTCCATCTTGTTGCACCCAATTTGACCATTCCCCTTCGCGATAAGGACTGCTTTTGTGTGAACATTTACTTTCCATAACTTTTCCGGTCGTGGTCGATCTTTCCTATTGGGAGAGGGTAATTCATAGCACATGCATGACGTGACTAAGCACAATTAGCAAATATGGCAAGTTTCGTCGCATTAAAGCACATTGGATGATGTTACACTACCATATTTCTCATTCTATTAGAAGAATTTTGGATTGAAACAACTTTGGATATGGTTTCTTTGCAACAATGTCCTCCAAAACAACAACAATGGGCGTTAAATCCATCCGAAATGAGCCTATTACACTATGGTTGACTAAGAAAGGTTGAAGAATATTAGAGAGGGTGGGTTGGCTTGATTATATCACTCGATTGTAGGGATTTGATAACATTGTGGCTTTAGAATTTTTACAAAATTTGCGTAATGAAGTCACAACATTTAAAGGTAAGTGAATACCAGTGAATGAAATGATCCTGGTGGAAGTTATAGGTCTCTCCATGGAAGGAGAGAAATGGATAGAGAAGCATATCAGACTCTAAAGTGTGATGGAATTGTTTAGAGACCGTGGTGAAGAATTGGTCCGCAAAGGAAAGGGATTCCACCCCCCTTCATTTGGAGAACCATGGCAAGATCTTGCAAACATAATCCATCAGTATATTACATGTGATTGCTTCCATGATGTGGTAAAACCATGCCATCTCAAACTATTGATAGCTTAAAAATATAAAATAGTCTTAAAAATGCCTTTCTTTCTGAATTTCCTTTTATACGAAGCTGCGGGTAGATTGGGTAGAGGTAAGGACCCAAGTGCTATAGTCAGTCACCACTGTTTAATCAAATGGATAGTCAATAGGGAATTATCATTATCACAACTAAGATGGGATAATTGTTTGGGATCTAATGACCCACCATCTGTGGAAGAAGTGTGTGAGGAAGGAAATGCTCCCCCTAAACTAGTAAACATTCAGCAAGACACAGAAAATGATCCCCGTGAACTAGTCAGCAGTTAGCCAAGAGATGAATCTGATAGTCAAATACCAGTGTTTTAGAATTTGACTACAGCTGAGAAGAGGGTAGCCTTTTTCCCAGTTTATTTTCCAACTAAGCGTAGAAGGTATAAAATACTGGTAAAGGGAAAGTAGAATATAGGGTATGTTGAGCATGCATTAGAGAATGAGATGTCTCAAGAATCTCCTATGGTGCAGCAGGTTTACTCACCTTGATTTTGTGAAGAGGAAATGGCCTAGGTGTTGGAAAATATGGGAACCCTCTTTTATTCTGAAGGGAATGAACACTGTTATGAGAACCCATCTAGATGAGCTTTTGATTTTGCAGCCTCTACTGCTAATTTTGATAATACTAAGATCTTTCCATCTTCAACAAGCATGCATAGCTAGGAACATTCAGAAAAATTGACTGAAACTATGAAAGAACCAGACTTTTATAGAGAAGGGACCATTCCATTGACCCCTAATAATCATAATTCTAAAGATAACTCAATTGCTACAGTTTTAATTGATGAAAATTCTAAAAGATTTGAAGTACCTCATGTTAACGAAAATGTCACTATTGCTCCATATTCATCTACAACGCTGATTTTAGAACCTACTGAAGGATTGAAAGAAAGGAATAGGCAGAGAATCAAGTTATTAAAGAAATTAAATAAAAATTTGAGAAAAATGATGGAACAACTCAGAAAATGGCTTAGAAACGCTATAGGATGTTGTAGAAAGAAAATACAAAATGTGACAATTGGAGTCCAAAGTGAGAATTTATTGAATCATGTAGAAACTCTAACTGAGGGAACTCCCATGCATCATGCAAAAACTTAGACTTAGGGAACTCCCATGCATCTTGCAGGAAATCAGACTCAGGGAACTCCCATTAATCATGTAGAAACACAGACTGAAGGAATTCCCAACACATAAATTCTAGCACAAGATATTCCCACTAATTCTGTGGGAAGTCAAACACATATCAACCCTTTTGTGGTTACATTGGAAGCAGCAAGCTAGACAGACCTATTGATGACTATTAATAGGGATACACAAATTGAAGTACTGCTTCCCTATTCTAACTTCATCAAGGATACCACTATCCAATTATTAAATAGGGAATTGGGAAGGAATAAACTATTTTTGACACAATACCGAGTGAAAGTAATATCTCGGGTAGAACACTAAGAGTTGCTACAAAATTACAAAGCATTGGCCTTTACTGAAGATGAAACCCATGCTGAACATAGAATGGGGAAAAAGAAAATAGGTAAATTACGAGGGCAACTCCAAAAATATTTGGAACAAACCAAATAAATATGTTATGTGTAATCTCATGCATTGTGTTGTAGATCTCTAGCTAAATACTATGCCCTGTTTCTACTTGAATGATATTTATTACTAAAAGTAAGAGCCATATGGTCTAGCCAACATTTTGAGTTCACTACTGTTTTTGATTTAATTAAGTGTTTGTGAGAGCAAAAGGATAATGTTAGGTATTTCTTATGTGAACTTTACATGCATAACTTTTTCTGGAAGAATAGAGGAATGAGAATCCTAGTTCTTTTATTGGGGATGTACAATTCCAAGATTTCATATCTTTTGCTAGGAATCAAATCAAATGGTATAAGGCCTATAGAATATTCCAAAGAAGAGATAATGGTTTAGACCTTTGGGTTAGAGGAAAACCTAATAGTCTAATGCAAACTTTTATGGAGCATAAAAGGTTCATGGAACAACTTGAGGTTGTTGCCACTTTAGCCCCCACGCATAAATATTTTCTTATAGTAGGTCTAGAGTATTTCGAAGAAATTAAAGAGGAGGCCCTGTGGGCACCAAAAAATTGATGGAAGGCATCTCCTAATGAGATAAAAAACAAAGAGCCTTTTAATTACATAAATTTTTAGGCAGCAGCCAATAGAATGCAACATTATAGTCGTATGGTTATGTCTGAAGGATCCACTTGGATTGGGTGTCAGTACAGATGCCTTGTTATCTGGTATCCTCCATATGGTTGCAATTTTGAATATGTACTTTCAAAAAGAGGAGAAAATGAAGCTTTCAAGGTTCTTTAAAACAAGAATGGATTTTGGAAGTATGATGAAGATTCTTACTAAACTTATTCGTTGACCTTACTACATGTTAATCATCTTTTTGCATGATGACATGCAATAAGGTAAGTTGTGGGGAATGTTGGGCCATGAAAATGGTATAATTCTTCTCCCTATTTCCTTAAATAAACATTATGTTTTCAAGCAGGTTGCCTTTAATTTGTAATGATTTAAGAGAAAAAGGATAATGAGAACAAGTTAACGATAATATAGTTAGTTTGAGTCTTTTAGATATCAAAAAGGTTATAATTTGAACAAATTGTTATGCAAATCAGTCCAATCGAATGATCGTTGTTCCCTTGAGATATTGGAGCAAGATTTTGGATCAGTCGATACCTTATTTGTGGCAAATTATAGCTCGACGCTTGAGCGTGATCGAACACTAAAGTCAAGGGAAACTAATAATTACTATTCAAAGATCTTTTGGTTAAAAGAGCAATCCTGAGAATCTGTCGATTCTCACAATACATCCATATTCAGTTTTTAATGTAATATATAAGACAATGAGTGAAAATACATAGGAGATTTTTGATTATTACTTTTTCATTGTACATTGCATACATCAATCTGAATTTGAACTTTCTCAAGGTCATTGTGTAAAACCCTTCGAAGTTCACGAATTTGTGCAAGATCTTAGCTTAATCCTCAATATCAAATTTATCTAAGACAATACTTATAGAGACGTGGGCCCAGTCATCAGAGGCTCTACTATCTGTTATTTATCATATTAGTTAGTTAGTTTTCCGCATTCGCAATAGTTGTGTTTCTATTCACTTGCCTTTTCTTTTGTGGTAGATAATCGATCAAATTATCTATCTTGTAATTCTGTTATGCATCTCCTATAATTGCTGATTATATTGTGTTACATGAATGTAAGGTTTGAGTTTGCGAATTCCGTAAGTTATATTTAAGAAGTAAGACTTTTAACCATTCGTGTGATTTACTAGTCTTCCTTATGCGTAGGATTTGTTGAAGGATAGATAGAATGCATGATAAATAAAAATAGTCTTCTTTCATAAGATTGTAATTGTAGGAGTAATTATTTGTTGTCATCATTTGTCTTTACAACGATTGAATTAGGATAATGTTTAATGTAACTTTTCTATAGCAATCATTTTACATTGTTTCATAATCTAAGAAGCTATTCTTGCATATATTGTGTCGATAGGCTTGCAATAAGAGATGAATCCAAGGTTGATAAGATTAATTATGATAGGATTAAGTTTATTTTAAAGAGTCATCTTAGTGCCCAACAACAAGCGATGAGGCACAAGCCCTCATTTGCAGATTTCACAGTTTTTTGCGAAAGCTAATGGATCTTTTTCACTGAATCTTTACAAATTGGACAACAAATTGTGACATACACCTCTGCTCCAAAGGCTTCTTCATTGTACAATTTTCATCATCGGAAGAACAATAAATTATCCTATAAGAAGGCCCATGGTTTTGGGGAACGAGAGGGCTCTTCATCACTCCATGTTTCCCAGATTTTGATGCTAACATCATGATTATATCAAGGACGCAGGTTTGGGTTAGGCTACATAACCTGTCCCTTCACTTTTGGCATAATCTCATGTTAGAAGGCATTGGAAATATCTTCAGACGATACATAAAAATCGATGAACAAAAGATAGAAGAACAAACCTATACTTTTGCACACATATGTGTAGAGGTGGACCTCAGTAAAGGCCTTCCAGATCACATCCAACTGACAGACAACAAGAAGAACTAGACTAAAATTATGGATTTCAAGAACACAATCTTCAGATTCTGCCAAACATGACACTTACAAAATATGTTCCCTGATGCCAAGAAAGAGAAGCGAAGGAAGAAGCCAGGGAAGAAACCAATAGGATGGAAATCTCCCCCAAATGAATTAGATGACGAAGAGGAAGAAGCGGAAAAGGAATTCATCCCAAATAAGGAAAAACAACACATACAAGAAAAAGAGAAAAGAAGTCGAAAATACACATATACCAATAGAGCAACATGGCCCTATAAATAAGCCAATAAGGATACCTGAAGAAAAGGACAATGGAGGAAAAAAATATCAACATACTCCCGATAATTCAAATTTAGACAAGGAAAAGTCAAGAATAGAAGAAAATGAATTGGCTATGATCTCATCCACACCATCTCAAGGAGAATGGCGGAAGATTGAAAAGAAAAATGGAGAAAATCTAACTTTTCTCCTTGCTATTTAGTTGATTGTTTTGTATATAAACTTATGATTATCAATCTTTGACTAGATAATGGACTTTTTGTAAGCAACTACAACATGTAGTTTTGTTTTCATCAATAACATTACAATCTTTTCTTGGAAAAGAAAAAGATTATCGAGATAAACTCTCCCTCTCAAGTTAAAAATAATACAGAAAATAAGAAAGGAAAGGGAAAAGTGCCATTTCGATTATGTTGGTCTACATGGTTTTCCCCTCTTTTCAATCTGCAAATTTGTGAAAAAATAGTAACAGGGCACACCCAGTAGTGGACTCGAACCCCCTCCCCATAATTCTCCAAACGCTCTCCTTAAAAAAATACTAGGGTCAGCTACAAAGCTTGATTTCTCATGCGGGGATTTCACCTCCCAGCAATATTTTTGGGTTCTATTGTGCTCAAATGCTCTTCCAATTTTGAAGCTTTGCAAACTGCCTCCGCCTTTATCTAACATTAAGACATTTATCTATTTCTTTCCCTTCAATCGGATTTCTCCAACATACCCTATCTCATCTTTATCCAATGCCTCGATCTCGGGATGTCTTCTGTTGATATTCTTTACATTGGGACTGTACATCTCCTTTGTAGTTGAATAGTTTTACTGTTGTGCGGTTCTAAGTTTCAAATTGCCCTTATTTGTTTGTTTTTTCTTCTTTCCTTTTCTTAAAGATAGTGATAGTAACAACTCGAGTAGATATTTGAGCCATTTGTCATTCTTGTGAGCGACTGCAACTTAGTAGGTTCGGTACGCTTTCTCCTGCACTATCAATGGGAAGTACAAATTATAAAAATAACAAAATGGGGGTTCTACAAAAATCATGGAAGAAAAATTGTTCATTTATTAAAACTTGTTGCAAATCCTAAAGTAAGAATATTTATTTCGGAATTTCTGTTGATTGGTATGATTTGGAGGTTCCACATTCAACACGAAAACTCGAGTCCTAAAATTACACCATATTCAATTAACAACCGATGATTAAGGAGTAATGTATTGTCTTTACTGGCATGGGATTGAGCTATAATTCCAATTCTATTTGACAATTGTCATTTCTACAGTTTACAATGGCACGCCATTTTCTCATCCTTCACACGTTCAAGTATTTCCCTATCTGTATTGTGTATTTGGTTATGAAAATATATGTCATTTTCACTTTCTAATTATTTTCGTTACTATATTTGTCTTAATCATGGTATAAGGCATTTAATTTTGTCTTTGACTCCATATTAGTCTGTTTTTGACCAAAAACATTTGTCAGTGATATAGTTTAAAATTAAGAAATGAATTTTATTATTATTTAAATTTATTTATTTGTAAATTGATTGGTTGAGATCTTATTATGAGCTTTTTAGTAACTTCTTAATTTAATATTTGCTATTTTTTTAGTTTTATTTCCCTTTTATTTAATTTTATGATTTTTTAGAAGTAAAAGGAAATAAGAAAGCCTATGTTATTTTTTTATATTTAAAATAACAAAATTTCTAAAAAAAACTATAAAAAATCAATATTAATCCTGATTTCATAAATGATTTGTGATCTAATAAATTTTATTAAAAAAATTTGTTAATTTTGTTAATTTTCTATCAAAACATAATATATAAAATCCATATCAATATAAAAAATAATTCATTCAAAGGTGGATGTGAAATTTTAATATTACTTTTGTATAAATGAGATATATATATATATATATTATATATATATTATATATATATATTATATATATATTACGGAGTGTTTCTTTCTTTTTGGGTTATTGTTTGTTTCTTTCTTTCTTTTTGTTTTATAATAGAAATATTAGGGTGAGTGGAAGTGGAAGAGAACTCCAATTGGTTTGAAGATTATGGATTTAACTCCCTTGGATAATATCATTGCCAACATTTGGATAGGTTACTATATTTTTAATGGATTATCCAAAAAGATATATAACCTCTAAATCACCATTCTTATTCACACCCTAGTATTTTATGTGTAAATCCAATGTAAATTGCCCAAGTTGTTAAGAGATTGGGATTTTTGGTTGTATAAAAGTTGAATTTAGGTTTCACTGATATTTTATGAATGATATCGGGTGCTAGGTGTCCAAAAGAATTGACTTCAAATTCTCAATTGGGTTCCTCTTCCATTAGTTTGCGCATATATATGGGGTCAAGTATTACAACATTTTTTGTTCTTAGAATTTAATTATTTTCATATATATGGGGTCAAGTATTACAACATTTTCTGTTCTTAGAATTTAATTATTTTCAACTGGTATCTATAGGCTATACTTTGATGTAATTTAGGAACTGCAAAGATGAATATGAGATATATAAAATGTGCAATTATTATTGTACTAATTTTTGCACTACAAATATATGCAGATACTCTTTTTTCTAGGGAATTCATGGGAAAAGAAGAGTTGTGACTTATTGATTCATCCATTCCAGTGAAAGCTCTTGAGTTTGGCTGGGAAATTTTAACATCGCCAAATAAGCCTTTCTCTCTCGCATGTGATTGTGATGCGTTCAAGATCAGAGGATCCAGGGATTGTCTTAATTCCGCTCCTCTCTAGCCTCTAATTCAGAAATAATTTTTTTTCCTTGTGTTTTCTTCGAAGGCTAATTTTAGAGGGGAGTTTTGTTATTTGGAATACAAATTTGTATTTCTTTATTTTTTTACCAAAGATAATTTTAAATGAGAGTTTTGTTATTTGGATTACAAATTGGTTTTAGACAACTTAAACCTAAGGGTCACAACGAATAGCTAGTTTGTAAATTTTTTGAAAATTTATATATTTACCTAATTTTATAAAAAAGAATCATCTCATTGAAGTAATTCCACATATTCTTTATTCACATGCCTTATTAAGTTCAAATATCTTTTATTTATCTTAGCCCAATTACATTTGGTTATCTTATTACATTATATTTTGTTTATAGTTTACAATATAACACTTTTTTTTTTAAAGTGTGAATATATGAAGATTTGTATAAATTTAAATTTAATATTAAAATATTAAAATAATTTTTTAATTGTTAAAATTGTATAAGTTAAGTGGTTTGAGATTTTTAAATATATTGAATAGATTTATTTAAATAATAATGATTTTAATTCAAAATTAAAATATAAACTATTCAATAAACATTGTTACTATTTTTTTAAATACTGTTACTAAATTAGTTTTTTTTAAATGAGAGAGAATTAATAAATTTAGAATCTCAAAAAATATCCATAAAGACATTGATTTTCTCACCATTTTTATTAATTACAATAGTGAGAACAAAAATAACTCACATATATTGCCATATTGCCATAATTTCAACGTTTTTTTTCCCAAAAATTGGGTCAATGGATATATTAATTTAGTTGTTGGTAAAAAATTGATTCCCTAACTTAAACCTACCACTATATAAAGTTATATAGTTTCATAATAGTTTCACCTTTCAACCATCCAAATTTTAATTTCCCTATATTTAAATGGAACCACAGATACTAGCTACTACGTAACACTTGTTTAAAGATGAAGTGGATTTTAATTACAAAATGAGAAACATAACAAACCCATGCTTAAAATATTGAAGGTCAAGTGCTATAATACAAAATGCATGTAAATAATATTCAACATATTATATAATACAAAATTTATATTTGTATGAACATTGGATATAATACATTATATATATAAACATGGTTATTATATTATTTATAATATACACATTATAATATGTTATTCAAATTTGAAATATAATTATTATTACATATTTTAACATAATATAATAATTATTTATTATAGATGTTGAAAATATCTTAAAATACAATTATTTTAGTTCTAAATTAATTATGATATTGTTATTGCTGGTTTAATTATTTACATGTTTTAGCTAATTTTATTAAATGCAGATTAATATACATAATTCTAATTATAATAATTACCACGTTTTCTATGTTTCTTGTTAATGTCTTTCCTTTTAATTGTTTTCCTTTTCTCTTTGTATTTTTTAATGCAAGAGTATCAAGCCAAGAGAAGTGGAGAAGGAAAATGACCAATGCAACCAAACCTGAAATGTGAGATGGTATGGCAATGAAAGATACCACATTACTCCCATGCGATCATTAAGGGATTGGAAAAGGTAACCACAAAGTGAACTTCACAATAATTACAACAGCCAAAACCCTTGAAAAAAGTCCCAATGTCAAGCAATAAAGATTCTAAAAGTGAGATTTCACCAAAACATCGGTAAAGGGGGTTGTCGCCACAACACAATAATAGAATTAAGGAATAATACATAAATAGTGATTTATTTAATTATTCCTAGGGGATTTAGTCAATTGTGAGAAGGAATAATTATCAAACAATGTTTTAATAATTATTCAAAGAGAAAATTAATTAAATAATATTTTATTCAATTATTTTCATGGGTTTTTTTAAATTTTAATTAGAAAATAATTTAATAAAATGGTTTACTAAATTATTTCCCATGGTGAAAGTGATTTTACTATGGTAAATTAATCCTACATTGTGTATTCCCATCCACTAGTTAGAAATGGCTAGGTGATCACTTTTTGATGATAACATCTATGACAATTATTTCTTCCTAAAAAGTCTCTTGAACTCACACCAACTCAACTCCTCTGTCTTGATGCCTTTGACACGCTTCACATCTTCACACCAGATGTCTTCTTTTTCTTTAAGACTGGAAATAACTATGTTGGCTTTCATATTATTTGTGTACTTCTTCATCCAAAGAAGTCATGCTTCTACATCTTCTGGTATCTTCAATTCTCCATAAAAGGTAGGAGGCTTGGAATTCTTGAATTCATCTAACAAGCATTACTTCTCATTACTCTTATAACGATGAGAACGATGATAACCATGTTGTCTCTTTGATCTAGAAATAACATATATCCCATAGCCGCTACATATCTTGTCAGTTGTATCCATCCATCTACAACGTCCGACTGTGTCATCCATGTCTGACATGTGTCCTCCATGAGACTTTCTATCATATGCCCCTTTAGTCCTTTCATTTTGTTCGTAAATTTTCGGCGGATGTCCCTGTCACTGCAATTATGATAAACTATGAAGGATCACTGCATTGACCTCTGCTTGATTTTCCTTTTCCGTAGGAAGTCTTTCTTGTGACCGAATGACCATGTCATTATCTGCTTTCCAACTCTTGATTTCTACCTTTAAACTTCTCAAGGTATCTTCTATGTCAGGAGTGTACTCATCTCTGTGTTGCTCATATGATATATAAGGCGAGTCACATGAACTATAATCCACTATTTTTCTTGTCATATTTGATCTTCTTCTTCTTGTAATCATACCATGTTAGATAACCAACTATAACCATAATCAACATACCTCACTGAAGTTTAGGGGAGTTTATCTCGTCTACATTGTCAATTCAAATTAGCACAATATATGCATATATAATGGAATCAACATATTAATCGTTTCAACATCTCTACATAATGACCCAACTACAACAATGACCATCGCAATTCATGCATAAAAAACACATCGATAACTAACATGGATGCATAAAAATCACATCTCACCCATCCAGTCTAAGGGTTTGAACTTGGAAGCTCTGATACCACCCTGTAACCACCCCCTCCCATATTTACCTAATTTCGCCAACCTACTAGTGTAAACAACAGAAAAATAGTTACTATGACATGACCCAACCTCCAAGCTCCAATTCTAAAAGTGGGGTTGACACATTCTTTATTCACAACATTCCCCGAGGATACAAGAACACTCAAGGGCCAAAGGGTGAGCACATGTGACCAAACATTAAGTTGGGGCTCTTTTTCACTACCCTAAGCCCACAATCACATGCACGACAAGGCCAGGTGCTAGTCATAGGCCTCTAACTGCAAGCACAACATTGCCTCCATGCGTTTATAGCCCAAAATCTCTAGTTCAGAGGGTGTGATCTTGATACTGAGCCACTTTTCTAATATATCCTCCACACCACTTCTCAAAACTGCATGTAACTTCTTATAATGATAAATGCCATAATGGCAAAGCTTTTCATATACAAGTTGAATAACTAACCCAGGACATCCCTAGTCCATGATAGACATTTCGTCAAACACATGGAAAACATGTAAGTTACATGTCATGTATGCATATCTGATCATGATAGTCTGAGATTCATTTGAGAATCACCAATAAGTCCCCATGTCCTCTCCGCATAGTTGCAACAACACTTATTATTCCTTACATTCATCAACTGATTAATAACTAAATAATTCATAACAAGAGCCATATATAATACACATTATATGACTAATATATAACCAGAAAATAACCAACATAGAAGCCATGAAAACTCAACCATAATATCACCAACATAGTCACTACAAATAATCATAGATCACAATAAGTAAATTTCTCATATTAACATAGGAAAATAGCAACTAAATCGGGGTCTTCCATGTACCACCCGACCATAGGTTTGGATGAACCAAATCTCTATTTTAGCCAATCAACCCTACGGTATATTCCAATCATGAATGTTGGATCTCATGGAATAAACCAAGACAAAACCAAACTAGGGCTTCCATAGGACAAAGAACCTCAACTCTCAATCACATTCATTCCAAATCCATGGTTAGACGTCACTAACACCAACTAGAGCGGTCTCTACCCAAGTTGTCTAGAGCTCCAAGAACTCGTAACTCAACCCACAACCCTCCAATGTTCTAGATTGTTTGTCTAACTTGGCACTAGGGAAAAGTAACTCAACCCCAAGGGCTCTAGGACTAGTAAATCAACACATGTTGTTCCAGGGCTTCCAGAGCATTTGTTCAACCCACAACCATTAGGAATATGAGCACCAATCATAAAAAGCATCAAGTAGAAAAAACCACAAAACGATGGATATCCAGGAAATAGAAAGCCAAGGATAAAACCATTGTCACTCTAGAGAATTCCCCATGCCAATGAAAACACATAACCGGAAAATCACATGTATATACCATTCATCAAAAAATTAGCAAGGAAAACACACATGCAACCTGTTACCTGCAAAACAATCTAGCTACAGTTGTTGATACAAATTTTCCCTTATGCTTTCATGCTTTCCTTTGCCTTCTTTCTACAATCCAAGTGAATGCTAAAGTGATCCAATAATGCTCCACAAATTCTCCAAGATTTCTCTAAGTGTGCAAGATTATGAAAGAATGAGAGAATAAAAAAGAGCTCCAAAATTTAACTCACAGAAGGTTGCGAACTAATCCTTAAAAGCCTTTTTATCATTGAGGCCTCTAATTCCTTCATTTTTGTTCATTTTTCCTTCCATTTTTCTCTCATGTAAATTTGTGTCTCTTCACATTATTTTTTTCCTATTTTCCTTTATTTCATATATAAAATGCCCATTAATGCTAGTCTTTCTTTTCCAATTCATTTACCAATTTCCATAGCTAGAAATTAATCACCAACGATACCCATCACTATGTTTTTCCCAACATTTAGCTTGGAATATGTGTCCCATGACCATGGTCTTATTTTATTTTAAATATAAAATTAACTAGTGGTTGTTACACCTCACACAATTTGTCTACACCCCTCTCCTCCTCTACCCCCATGTTCTTTGCATGTTATTTATCTCCTTCTCAAAACTTGGATTCTGAAATCAATAGGTTAGTTTCTAAAGAAGTTGATGATATCATTCAACCAAAACAGATGAACTCAAGGTGGGTAAAGAATTTTAATAAGACAAGTATTGAAAAATTACATATTGCATATGAGTGAAATAAAAAATAAAATAATAAATCTATGAATGAAGATGGAACCAATAGTGTAAGGAAAGGGGGAGAGAAGTTAATGGAATAGAAAGAATGGTATAATTCATGAAAATAAGGTAAGATTTGTCTTATTTCAATTACCCAGTGAGAAAAAACCTTCAACAATTATGAATTATCTATTTTACAAGTCCAATGGCTTAAAAGGATGCCAACCCTTAAATTTGTCATTAACCATAAGGTAGTTAAAGAGGGTATGAAATTACTAATATGTAACTTAATCGTATACTAAATGTTAGGATGATAATTAATTCTAAAATTATATAATAATAAATGTTTTGATATGTGGATCTTAATTTGAATATGTTTATTTCTTATGATAGATTTCGAAGAATTTATAAAGGTCATAGTATATCTATTATAGGTTTGGTAGTTTCTCAACACATAGGCTATATTTTATGTTATAAGTTTTGGAGTTTTGTAGCATGTATTTTTTGGTCAAATTTACCCAAAGTATGGTAAGTAATTATTGGAATCATAAGTTTAAGCTATGAAATCTACATCATCTGGTGCCTTAGAAGTTTTCCGTGGTGTTAAATCTATTTTTGTATTCATGAATGCATTTAAAGTAAAAAAAATTCACAATATGACCAAAACTTCTTTCACTTAATTTTGACAAAAAAAACTCCAAAACATAGAATAGTTATACAACACCTTTACAAATGTCACAACATTTGTATAGCAATAAAGATTTTCACATTAATACATCATATGTGGATATCTCATGAAAGTATCCATACATTTATTATATATAAAGTTTGCAACGTTTTTAATATGTGGAAGTCACATGAAAATATTTGGGTATTTATTTTTTTAAATAATAAATATTGTATAATTTTATGATATTTATAAAATAATAAATTTTTCATTTTTGGAAAACTCTTTGATATATGTATTTATTATAGGTAATTATAAATGTTTTATAAGTTGTTGTTGATGATGAAGATGATTAATGTCTATTATGATTGAAATAGTTGTATTAAGATCCCACAATAATTTATTTTGTAATTTTAGTTTTAATTATTTTTACTATGACAAAAAATATTATTATTTTAATATTTTAAACTCATTGTAAATTAAAATTAAAAATACAAAATACTTAAATATAAATGTATTTATTCAAAAATTTCATTCAGAATTTAAGAGAAAGGACATGGTCCCAAAATCCAATCCAGGTAGATTGCAACCTAAATAGAAAATCCTGATTGATGGTACTGCTTAGCTTGACTTTATTCAAGCTAGTATACATGTCTGGGGCAACCCACTTACTAATTAAGTAATAAAACCTGATTGGTGGTACCGCTTAACTTGACTTTATTCAAGCTAGTATACATGTCTGGGGCAACCCACTTACTAATTAAGTAATCAAGGTTTTATACACACTCTCTTTGGCCCATTCATAAAAAAAAATATAATATCTCTAAACCTTCAAACTATTACAGTTTTCATCCATAGTAATGAAAGTGTAGATAAACCTACAATTTATCATATTAACTATAATCTATGTATTTATAAGCACAACCCAAGTGTCCATTCAATTCATAGTATGCAAGTTATTTGCCATTCATGGATAAGACAACAAAATCCATCATCAAATATTAAAAAATGATAATATCCTGTGAGGAATTCTCAAATCTTCTATAAAACAACAAAAGTCCACTAAATGCATATCCTATTCTAGCCCTTACCATCCAAGTAAAAAAAAAATTACACATGGTTAACATATAACTCATAAACACAATTTTAGACGCACAATCCAAAGATTTATGTATCACTCAACATATGACACAAGTTATATGTTATGAGCTCTACAACATAAGGATAACTGCTGCCGACTTATTCTTGAAACCCGCCTGCTCCACTCAACAATCATCAAACCCCAAAAATACCAAGAACATTAAAAAACTTGGACCAAGAAATGACAACCCAACAATTTCCATTCTTTTCAATTCTACCCATTACAAAACACTTCACAAATTCTGGTTCTTCGAGGGTCCGCTGTAACATATAATTCTCACCGACAATTTCCATTCTTTTCAATTCTAGCCATTACAAAACACTTCACAAATTCTGGTTCTTCGAGGATACTCTGTAACATATAATTCTCACGCATGTCGAGCAATATCATAAAAAAAAAAACTCTGCAAACTTACCATTGCACTGTTCAAACTCGTTACAAGAATGATCGAACCTACGAATAGAAACTTGAGTCTGAGCACAAACTTTCTGGCTTGATATAAATAAGTCCGAACCTCTTTGGTGGTCATGAAAATAGTGTGCTCTACCTCAGTTGATCAGCGTCCTGCGTGACTCGCTAAGTACAGGAATATCCCTCTTCACATGTTTAGTGCTTCTGCCACCTTTCATTAGCAGAATGTGAGAGTATCCTGCGTGACTCGCTAATTACAGGAATATCCCTCTTCACATGTTTAGTGCTTCTGCCACCTTTCATTAGCAGAATGTGAGAGTACAACTGCCTTAGTTGGAAAAACTTAATTGTATTTGGCACATGATGGCAACACGATGGAGACTAGCGTCGTGAGCAATATTTATGTAATTCAGAAGTAATGTATAAAAAAAATACAGGTGTTAATTATTAGAATAAGTAAAGTATAAATAGTAGATGGTTTTGGGGCCATATTTAAGTAGTGGTTTTTGAATGAAGGAAACAAAGTAATGGTTTAGAACTGTGAGAAATTTGGTAGGAATACATATTTATATGTTAATAATCATTGATGTTTTAATACTTTTCATTAAAATAAAAAAAAAATTATAAAATTTATTATTATTTTTAAATACAGAATTATTTATAAATTTTAAGTTAATAAAATTAAAAAAATAATAACAATAATTAAAATTTAATATAAAAATGAAAAATATAATAACTTTTAGGAGAAAGGGATTTCTCAAATTGTTACCATGTGAAAAGTCCATCATTCGTCAAACTAGGAAGATCAACCCCATTGTAGTTTTTGGCAGCCTTAAGTGGGGGAGAGATTTAATCACCCAAACCTTTAAGAGTTATAAGTTAGAAGGCTATTAAGTTAGTGAGTATGATATAGATATATATTGGTATTTTCCTTAAATCTTTGAATGTTAGAAATTTATGAAGCTAGCGGGTATGCTTCTTGTGATTTTTCTTATGTTTTGATGTACATTTTTATTTTAATTTTAAATATTACAATAATTTTATTTTTTTATAACATTTTGTAAATTATAAATATCTTTATGTTTTATGTGTAAAGAAATCTATAAAGATGGTTATTAGTAAAATATCTTTGATATTTAAATATGTAAAAAAAAAATTCTTAATCCAATCAAAATGAAAAAAATAACACAAAATAAAATAATAAAAATAAAAAATTAAACAAATATTAAACTAATCAACCAAACCATAAAAGAACCATTCTAAAAACATTCAAGTGAATGCACCTTCAACTCCAAAGAGTGAAGTTATGTATTAACAAAAACTTGACCAGCATTATAAACAATAATGCCTTATATAAGAGAAAAGACGTAAACCAAGGATTAAATAAAAATTGACACTTTAGAAAATTCTCATGTATACCCTCTTAATAAAACAATTAAATAATAGTAGAAACAACGAAGTGATATAGGATAAACAACGAAGTGATATAGGATATAATGTTAACATATATAAAAAAATATCACAAGAATATGACCAAGTGTATCAAGGAATAGTTCAAATATTTATGATACTCACATGACGCCTCATGTGGTCCCGTGTAGCTAGACCCTACTAGAGAGGATAAAGGCCCATATCATCCCCCAACATCACTTGTAGGTTTCTCATGGTAGGATAATATTATGAACATGCTATGTTGCACTAGGCTATGATTCAAGGGAGCAATGAATGTATGGATTTGGATAAGGTTATCTCATGATCAAAGATGTTGGGTTAATGGGTCAGGTCTTCACCTAAGGAGGAGAGGACCTCAAATTGACTCATGTCTCTAGAGAATTTTCTCTATCATGTGTAGATGAATGACTTCCCCTTGGAATTCACCAATGTCAAAGTTGTTAACATGTTAACCTAACATAATCTCTACCCATATTTTCCTAATAAAATACATAGGAACCTCCCTTTTATTACAAGAAAGGTTGTGAAATACCATAAACCACTTATCCATCCAACTATCTATAAACAATTGGTAGTTCCAATAGTTTATACAAATGCATCTATCTGTGACTAGTGGTTGTAATTGAGCTCTAGGTCAATAAACAATGTCACCAGTTGTTGTTTTGAAATGTTTAGTTCTCTAGCTTAGTATTTCTATATACTTTTCCTATGAAATTAAAACATTATGGCCCTAGAATTAGAGATATTCAACAATTGGCTTTGGGAATTTGCAATGAAAAAATTAATTGTGTTTAGGGAAGCAGCTAGTGGTAACTAGGAGGCCCCTTTGGTATTATTCATTTCACGTATGGGGGTTGTAAGAGAGTTTGAACTTGTATCAATTTCCATGTTAATTTTTGTCAATTATGGGTTGGGGTTTGGTGTGTCTTCTTGAGGTGATTTTTTCTTTGGATTTTCACTAAGATCCATACTAATAAATAGTTGTAAAATTTAATAACGGAAAACACAATTTAGATTTTTTTCAATTAAAATAAAAATTATGAAAAAATTGAATTCCATCAAGATACTTGCTTGGAATAGATTAAATACTAATTTATTACAGTTTATCAATGATTTCCAAGTTATATCCTCAAATTTTCTCCTAAATTTGGTCAATCCCCCATAAAATATGTGGTGTGGTATATTGGTGAAATAGATAGGCCATGGAAATTTTACAAAATTTTGATAGGAACACACCTTTGTGCACATACTTAGAGCATGTGTGCATTCTTATGAAGGAATGCACACACATTTTTTTCCTAGTCTACCCAGTGTTGATTTGGCAACCTTGATGGTGATTCAACGAATGCCAAATCTAGACATTAAGGAAACATATGCATTCCTAACAATGTGAGCATGTTCCTACATGAGTGCATTCGTGTTGACCCCAGGACCACTTATTTTACCACCATATTCTTGAAAGTGAATTTAGATTGTATATTGATTTTCTATCAAGCAATTCACACAATGTGTTTGCAACTCTGAAATTTTGATTTAATAATGCTAACCTACATTGTAGTAATTGTTTGTTTATCTTAACCTCAACTTTCAACAGAAATATGACTGAATTACCCCTCCCATCACTAAGGTGTTGAGAAAAATAGAAGATGAGGTGTTATTATTGTCCAAAAAAAGAGATGGAAGGTGAGATTGAAGCAATATCAAGAGAACATTATATGTGTTGTCATTGAATGTGAAATACAAGGCGAGCTTCAAGAGTATATTTTCATTGATGTTTTAATTCCTTTTCGTTGATTTGTTGATGTCACACTTGAGGTCATGGATGAAGGTGATATATCTCAAGGAATTTCTTCTTTAGTTCCTTAGCTCAAATGAGAAAGCTAAGTGTAGCTTTCCAATGATATATGGAAATTGATCTAATTCCCATGTTTTGAGGAGATAACAAATTTTTAAGTGAAGTGGTGTGAAATAGAGTTGGATTTCCCTTGACCCATGGAGTGCAAAATGAAATGGCATTGGTGAATTCCAGATCCCAACCTCTGATTGGAGGTTAATGGGGAAGGTGCCCACAATTAGGATTCATGCCCATATAACAATTTGGATAAATGACATAGATTAATTGTGAGTGCCCCTTACTACCATGTTGAAAACTACCATGGGGGTTCGAAAAAACACAATTTGGCATTTATAATTTGTTTTAAACAACAAGTGGAAGGCACATCCTTAATGATGATATGTAAATTTGGTTGGATTGGTAGACCACATAGGAGCATGCATGACCAGTGATGTGGCAATGATTACCATTTTTATCGACCATCATCTACCACCCTACTCTACAGGCAATGGAACTTGTCGACAAGCCAACATGATGTGGTAACTGATGTGGCTCAAGCTATAATGAGGAAACACATGTAGCATATTCCTTGGTTTAGATGATTATGTGGTAGCATGTGAGGGTGATATGTGGTAATTGAGTTCAAAATTTTTGATAGACCAACTTGATATTTGGTGTGTGACATGTGGAAATACGTGTCGTATGTACATGTCAATAGATGACATGTGGCACATGCTAATTGGTACATGTGGACATGACGTGGAATCTTTAGACACCTTGGTATATCCACCATGGACTATTTTTGTAAGGTTTTTTAGTGTCATATTATTTTTGATTTGTGTAAATTTACGAAGTGAAAGCCATTATCCATTGTTTGTTGACAATAAAAATAGGTGCATAGCAAAAACGATACATAGTGGGCTTCATGACGATGGGTACTACCCATATACCATTAACCATGACCGACCACCCATATGAATGGGATCAATGCATGTGAATTCCTAGTTTGATGATGGGAACGAATAGAGATTTGGTCATCAAGTGACATAAATGTCAAATGATGAATTTGTTTTATAAAGGGTCTGAAAATTGTTGTTGGTTACTAAATCCATTCATCTAGATAAAAGTAAAAGGTGGAATCAAACAGGGAAAATATGACCATATTTCAATATATGAAGGATACATGAAAAAACAACAACAAAGTGTATGACTGTGCTCATGCTAAATACACATTTGAAAATCTAGTAAACTAAAGAATAGAGTATAAAACTGAGAATGAAAGAATTGTGTTTCTATGAAAATTAATGAACACTGAGTACTAAGTTGAGTTATAATGATATAGAGCATGAAGAGTTGAGTTGTGCATGGGGAGAAAGCGTAGTTTGGTAGAGATATGAACCTAATGGATACGAGAGAAATTCATATTTCACAAAGCTATGAAAAAATTTGAACTAGATATTAGAATAAATAAGTATAGTTTGTAGCTAGAGAGAGAGAGAGAGAGAGAGAGAGAGAGAGAAGATACGGAATTAAATATTGGTGACTTAGTGAATTTTATTCGAAGTGCCATAGTTATGAGTTTGAAAATTGATGAATGAGAGATCTAATATTCTAAGCAATTAGGTTCCTATAGATCAGAGGAGTGGATTCTCCTTCATGTCAGTGCCTATAATTATCAGGTTGCTGGTGCTTTGAGGAAGTTAGTTCTTGCAAGAAAAGGAGTTAGATCCTCTTGTAGGTTAGTTTGTAAATAATTTTATGTATTTTCGAGTTGGTGCTCACATTTACAACATAATAAAAAAGAGTTCTTGGTTTTCTCTAGTACATGTTTCCATGTTAACATCTAGTGTTCAAATTTCATGTGATTAATGCACTATTATACCGTTGAATGTGTTTAAATTCGATAAATATTCGATAAAAGTTGCAAAATACTAGTCATAATATTTTCCTTGATTATAAAAAATAAAAGATAGAGGGTGAGATTGGATTAGAGGATTGGTAACAAAGAATACATGTTCTATACCAATCTACATATATGTGATTAAGGTAGGGAAAACAACAAAAATGATTAATTGATCTACATGATTTATACTTGTATAATGACTATTGGTTAACATAATTAATTGCAATGATGGAAAAATAGTTACATATTTAATTTTCAATATTTTCAAATTGTTTTTTTTCTAATTTATTTCCCATTGTCACAATTACATTATTTGTTTTTAATTTCTGAATCTTCCCCAAGAAAAAAAAACATTATATTTCCAAATAGAAATATACATGTTTATACCTATGTGAAGGCTATTCTATGCTAATTTTTGCTATTTACTTTCCAATTTGTTTCTTTGTTCTATTTGGTCAAAAATAAAAATTAAAAAATTAAAAATATAGAAGAAATCTTGGGTACACTTATTTTCTCACAAAAATAAAATTTTCATCCATACATAAGTTATGTTCTTTAGATACTAAAGACCATCCAAAAATATAAAGTATTAGATCCTTATATCCATAAATTGAACAATTTTCCCATCAAAATATTCCCAAATACTAAAGGTACTTGGCTATAGCTCTTGAGATTCTTTGGATAGGTGGTCAACCTATTCATTTATTTCTCTATATACATGTTCGAAATATAGCCACTCAAAGTATTGGAAATATTGTATAATCGATAAGAGAGAGGTCAATAAGATATTTTCCATTGAGATCTAGTTGTTTTCCCATTTTACAACTAGTTATGAATTTATGGAATCTTGGAGCTTCTTGATGGTGTATCATTTGCCACCTCCAAAAGTGATGATAAATCAATCAAATCAAATTTTATATTTTAAACTATTTTGTGTGCATAAATTACATGAAAAATATGATTCTTGTCTAAGAATAACACCATACCAATGACACACATGTCGGGGTCTACTTGGCTTCCTCATTAAAATGTCCCCATGAATTTTTTCATCTCTAATAGGCTATATGGTATCCTAGGATTTTTTATCTCTAACTTCACCTCATAATCCTTATCCATCCTTATAATGAATGGAATATTGACTTTTGGAAGGATATCAATAACCCTAAAAATGCTTGAGTTTATAGCCCACTAGATATGATACATAAAAATACAAAGGAACCCCTCAAATTTTAATAAAAAATTATTTGAAAACTACTCGAGTAGATACTAATAAAGAGTGGGATTATTTCATATGACCCTATATTTGAAATATTATTTGACTAGAAAAACGATTACTTTTTTTATGTACGAGTGATGAAAAGGTGCAAAGTGGTTTCTTTGTTTTTTTTTATATCATAGAGTGCATTGTCCAAAAATACACCAACCTTATTTTGAAAACTATACAAAGATACAAATCTGTTTATAGTAAAAAGCCATAAGCATAATTTGCATTTGAGAAAATCTTGGACCTTACATAATCATTTCCATGACCACTCAACCTCCTCGTTGAAATATACCTCCCATCAAACTTCCTAGATCATATTTGTAGTGTAGTTTCTAGTGGACAAGATTTTTGACTATACTAGTCTATCCACAACATGCTATTATAGTATAACAAATGTTTAACACAAAATATATAAATAATTATACCTTTCCTCTACCTAAAAACCCTCAAGCAAAAAAATTCTAGAGCATTTGTAGACATCTCAGCTACGAGGATGTGGGGACTGAGTCTTTGTATCCTCCAAGTAAAAGACATCATCTTCATTTACGATCCTTCTAAGTTTTGCTGACAACCTAACATGTTCCTCATCACCCATCCAAGAATTCTTCCCAATCTTGACATTAGAACCATTTCCCATATTCAATACCATGTAAGTGCCAATGATGGGAAAATATTCTACGATGTCTTTCAAACAATTGACCCTTTTGAAAGGATAAATTGTGGTATGAACCATTAAAATGTGGAAAGGTGTTTTAAATACTTGGAATTCATAACGTGTCCCCACAAGGAGTTTTTCTATGATATTCTCTAGAAGAGGTTTTCTACCAAAGCCTTTCCAAAGAGAAAAATATTCTATAGTCCCCATCCCCTAGAGATAGGAGAAGAAATTGCGTCACATCTTTCCAGTGGTATAGGAGAATCCTTAGAGCCACCCCTTAGGAAAAAAATATTATATTATTGATATTATTAGGAATAGAAATTGGAGTGTCTAGAATAAACATCTAATAAACTGAGATTCCCTTCAAAATAGTTTTTAACAGAATAAACTTGCCTCCTCTTGACAACAAGTGATTAACCCAAATTGAAATGTGTATATAGCTTGGTGGGAACACATCATCATCATGTCCAATATATCACCTTGACCTGGGTAGGGAATTGAACCAGTAATTTCACATCCTTAACAGGGCACCTGATCATCATCTATACAAGACCCCGTGGACAATTCCAATTTGATATATTATAATAATTTGGATTTAAGGATAAAACCAAGTTTTTAAATATCATATCAAGATTCCTCTGAGGGAAGGGAAATAAACCCTCCAAGTGATTAGGGCATGAATCCTGATTATATAAAGGAATAAAACTTGACCTATCCTGATTGATCATCATATATATGGATATACATAAGTGACTCAAGGTAGTTATCGACAATCTCATGTCTTCCATTAAGCCATTTGTAAAACAAAGAATGTAACCGATTAAGAGAATGTGAGATATAATATCATTTATAATTACCTCAAATCCTTATAATAAACCTAACCTTTTATTAAGACTTGTGAGTTAGCTCTAGGCTTCAACAATGATAAAAAATATTAAAAGGGAGGCATAGGGAAACACTGCCTCCATCCCATTGAACCTTCTAAGAAACAAGTAGGCACTCCATTTATGAGAACTAAAAAATAAATAGAATGTAGTAACCCTAGCATCTAATTAACCACTATAAGTAAAAGCCCATTTTTAATAGGACCATTCTTGAGAAAATCTAGTTAAGTCTATCATAGTATTTGGATAAGTCATTCTTTAAAACAACTACATATTGTTTTGGCTATTTTTACAATGTTGATAGATTCCTGTGTCATGGCCATGAAATCATGAATATGTCTTCCCTATGGAAAGTGTAATTTCTCCTAAACAATGACATGCTTGGGATTGGATTCATATGAAGAGAAATGAATTTTATAATAATTTTTTAAATTACATTGCAACGAGATGTTGTCCTGAAATCTAGAAAGGAGCTTGAATCATGATTCCTTGGAATAGGATTAATGTGAGTCTTATTGACTGATCCCAATAATTTTCTAGTGCTTTGAGTTTTGTAATCATCATTAGGAGATAATATTTAATTAGATAAAAAATAGTGTAAAATTCAGTTGGTAGTCCACTCGACCTCAAATTTTTGTATGTATATATAAGAAAAAGGCTATATATAACTGTTGATGGTGCTGGATCCACCAACATTAACGACATCTCCCTAATATGAGGTCCCAATTAGACCTCACATGTTTTGTGTCAGAGTCCCATCCGATATGATGGACCAGTTTGCATACACTTAGAGATGTTCCTCGACTCTTGCTATTTAGCACATCAGAGTATTACACTGGTACCTTCAAAGGGCAAGGTGATTGTGCCTGGTGACTGTGCAACGTAACTCTATCTAGGTTATCTTACTACAAAAAGGGGGGGGGGAGTGAGCCTCTAAGTGAGAGGTAATAGTACCACTGATCTGATTCTCACCCTATGAGTGACCTCAGTTGAATATTTAATAAACAAAGGTATTACAAAC
This sequence comes from Pinus taeda, assembly GCA_000404065.3. NCBI lineage: Eukaryota > Viridiplantae > Streptophyta > Pinopsida > Pinales > Pinaceae > Pinus > Pinus taeda. The sequence continues at coordinate 70,230 of APFE031185792.1, forward strand.
TCATGTGTTGGTGTGTGTTCTATGTGATTGAAACAACAGATCGATTAGATTGCTAATACACAGACATTTTGAATGGAAATACAACAGAGAAATACAGTAAGCAATACTAGACACAAACAGTTTTTTAATAAGGAGTTCACCCTAGTCTCCAGGGCTATGTCTCCGGTCCAGCTTCAGTGGTGGCCTTGTTTTATAGTGTCTTTAAGCAGAGAATTACAAATGCAGGGACTCAATATGAGTTCTCTTGAAGCATATTTTTCTTGGTAGGGTGGTTCTTGGATTCCCCAAGCCACTTGGAGTACACAGACTCTTATTCTTCCTACCTACTCTGCGACTCTCGGTCTATAGTGGAAAGAGCCAACTGTGATGCTCAATCCGGACAGATTCCCCTATTGGAAGGCTTGATTTTTCAAGCTCTTTGGTGCTCGATGGTGCCTGTGGTCAGCTTGGCCCTCTGTCTCCTCTTCTTGGCTTTACTTCACTCTATGCTCAGTCCTCGTCTCAGGGTTCATTGTTCACTATCTCTCTTGGTCGCTTGGACTCTTCGATTGGAATCTCCCTTCTAATCTCTCGTTCACTGTCTCTCTTCATGGCTTTAGCCATTCAACCTCCATGTCTGTTCGTTTCCTCTTCTTCCTGCATTGATTCGCTTGTCACTTGTGTGCTTGGAATTCCCTGTTCGACATCAGCATAATGCTCAGGAAGTAGCCACGTGTCTCCATCGGAATTGCGCTAGCCCGCTTGTCAATTCGTTTCTTTCTCCACTGTGGCGGTCAACGGATTCCAAATCCTCTTAAATCGCGACTTAATCCTCTGTCAATTCCGCTCTGTCTATCGAGCGCAATCTCAGCCATCCGATATGGGCTCCTCCAGACCCAATGTCATTCGCACGTCAAGCGCGGTTGACTTGCTCGACCGATAACGTGTGATCGCGACAATTTTTCTCTCTCCTCCATTGCCATGCATCGATTGTTGATTGTGATCGCTCCGCTTTCTCCAAAACCGCTTACCCTTCAAGGCCGTCCCGATCAAACCACTGGTTTCTAGGCCGTGGGTCCCATTGTCGTATGTTGGTGCTTTTTACCTTTTTCCGCCCACGGTCCCCTAGCTCCCAACGTGACCAAGCACTTAAGCTCTACCATTTTAGCCCTGTTTGCTCAATGATGCACGTTATGCATTTCGAAAACCAACTCCTTTTTCCCGATCCGGGGCTCCCAGGGGGCTATTTTGACCTCCTGTGCAGTCTCCATGGGCCTCGGTCAGTGCGCTTTGACCAAGGTGCTCGTCGTTCCATGCTGGCTACCGTGGCCACTGGTTCAGGGTGTTTTTGATTGTGGTTTGGATTCTTCAAGGATTCGTTTGACCTGTTTTAGTCACGGTTCTATGACAGTTGTTTATGGATCCGATTCGGATCACGGCCTCCCAACTAAAATTATTTTGGACCACCAAAAGTTGGTTTTCTTCAAGCATCAACTAAGTGAGGAAATTGTTGTCTCACTTGTCCAATGACAATCCACTTTGCACTGCTCGACTTCGAACCTTTAAGCCCAATCCAGAGGTATTCCACCTATCTACTGTGCATCGTCCTCACCTTCCTGTCCAGCACTATGTCCTCCTGTAACTCATTAAGATATTCAGGTAGTAGGTCATCAACAGAAGGTAATTGATTTTTCTCTTCAGGGTCCTCAATCATTGAAGGTTTAAACAACCTCAAACAGTCTGCACTTACAACTGAGTAGATGTGCATGTAAGCTGGTAGATTAAGGCAAAACGCATTCTCACCAATCTTCTCAAGTATCCTAAAGGGTCCATACCTGATAGGTTTTAGCTTTTTACCTTCACCTTGAATTCTGTCCTTGCTGATATATAGCTAGACTTGGTCTCCAACTTGGAAACAATGCTCCATCCGATGCTTATCGTGCCTAGCCTTGTACTTGGCCTGGCTCTTTTCCAGCTGTCCTTGTACTGCCTAATGGATCTCCTGGATCTGTTCAATGAACCTAGTTGCCTTGTCCACATCACTATGTCCATCAACCGTGGTATCTTTACCAAAGACAAAATCTAAGGGAGACCTTGATATGAAACCAAAACAGGTCTCAAAAGGAGATCTCTATGTAGAAGAGTGTTTGGCCCTATTGTAAGCATGCTGCACATAGCACAAGTGCTCATCCAAAAGCTTAGGATGTTTGCTGCAATATCCTCTCAGTAGCTGGATCACCGTCCTGTTAACTACTTCTGTCTGGCCATCTGTTTGTGGATGAAAAGCTATGCTTTTATTTAATTTGGCGTCCATTAGTTCCCATAGACTTTACCAAAACTTCCACACAAATCGGGTGTCTCAATCAGATATAATAGAAGTGGGTAATCCAAAATGAACCCATACATGTTTAAAGAACAATTTTGCAATTTGTTCATCTATAATCTGTTTACTACAGGGTACTAAAATACACATTTTTCTGAACCTATCCACAACAACATATATATAGTCATGACCTTTCCTAGATTTAGGCAGTGCCCAAACAAAATCCATGGAAATGCTTTCCCAAGGGTGAGAAGGAACTAGCAAGGGAGTGTACAAGCCTAGTTTCCTATTGCTGGGCTTTCTTTTAGCACACATAGCACACCCCTTTACATATCTATAAATTGTCTTACACATTCTTGGCTAATAGCAGAACCTTTGCAGCTGTGCAATTATTTACTTACCCCAAAGTGACCTGATATCAGAGAAGTGTGGGTTTCCCTAATTATCTTTACTCTTTTAGTTTGTGGAATGAAGAGTTTCCCACAATGATATAAGAGTTGGTCCTTCACATGATAGTCCAATTCTTCCACTCTATTGCCTTGACTCAAAGTTGCATACACATCTTTAAAGTCCATGTCTTGAGCATACTATTCTATGTAGATTTCATGCAGCACCAAATTATGCTTAAGTATGGTAGATGCATTTATAATGGGTCTAGATAACATATCTGCAACCTTGTTATGTATGCCCTTTTTATATCTGATGACTAAATGGAACTGTTGTAGAAAACCCATCCATCTGTAATGTCTTGATTGTTGCAGCTTAGTTTGGGAGTGTAGATATTGAAGTGGTTGATGATCAATGTGTATTACTATCTCTTTGCCCATTAAGTAATGTTTCCACTTTTTCACACTCTGAACTAACGCATACAATTCTTTATCATAGGTAGGATAGTTAACCACTGCAGGATTAAAAGTCTCAAAATGGAAACATATGTGTTTATTGTGCTGTGTTAACACTGATCCCATGACATAGTCACTGTCATCAGTTTGGATCTCAAATGGTCTTTGTAGATCTGGTAGTGCTAGTACAGGGGTTGTACTAATTTTTTCTTTCAAGGTGTCGAAGGCTTTCTGTTGTTTGCCTCCCCACTGAAACACCTTGTTCAATCCTGTCAAAGCATGTAAGGGAGCTGCAATTGAGGAAAAATCTAAAATGAACTCCCTCCAATATTGTGATGCTCATAAGAAGCTTCTCACTTCTGTAGTAGACTTGGGCTTAGGCCAGTTTATGATGACACCCACTTTAGAGGGATCTATTTTCAATTCACCTCCCCCTACTATATGACCCATATAATTTAGAGAGGTTTTGCCAAATTCACATTTAGAGAGTTTAACATAAAGACTTTCTCTTTTCAAAACATCTAATGTCTGCTTAACATGTTTTAAATGTTCTTCCCATGTTTTACTAAAAATTAGAATTTCATCCAGATACATAATAACAAAATCATCAAGAAAAGGTCTGAGACATCATTCACTAATCTCATGAAAGTAGCAGGGGCATTGGTCAAGCCAAAAGGCATAACCAGCCATTCATACAATCCCTACTTTGTTTTGAAAGCAGTCGTCCATGCATCTTGCTCTGCAACTCTGACTTGATGGTATCCACTGTGCAAATCTAGCTTGGTGAAATAAACAACTTCCTTCAATTGATCTAAAAGATCATCTATGCGAGGAATGGGATAACGATTTTTGATTGTTATCATATTCAGTGCTTAGTAACCAATGCACATTCTCCACGAGCCATCTTTCTTTCTCACCAAAACGATTGGTGACCCATATTGTGACGTGTTAGGCCTGATGAACCCTTTCTCGAGCAACTCCTGCACCTGCTTCTTGATTTCAACATTCTCTAAAGCAGACAACCTGTACATCCCAATTTTAGGTCAAAGGAACATCTTGCTGCAAAATAATATCATGTACTATTCCCTTTTTGGGTGGCAGACCTTTAGGTTCTTGAAATAAGACATCATACTCTAAAACAATCTTTTCTATATCAGTTTGCTGATCAACATTACAACCTTCAAATATTTTGGTCTTATCAGGTATATTTTCCTTTACAACCATCAGTAAGAACTGTTTGCATGAATTTATCATTCGTTTCATCTATCCTGTGTTTATGAGAGTGTAATTATTCGTGAGCCTGTGAGCTCTTAAAAAGTATTCGATTCCATCTTTGACAAGTAGATACTTGTTCTCAGCTCTATAGAAAATAACTTTTCTATCATAAAAGTAAGGACTTCCTAAAAAAATTCCACATATATCCAAAGGAATTACATTTAACTCATCCTCATCTACAAATGTTGACCCAAAAGAAAACATGAGTTTGCACTGTCTAGTCACTTGTGGTTGTGCTTTATCATTCAACCATCCTAATGGCCATGGTTTCTTATGAGGTGTAGTTGTTAATCCCAATTTATTTACAATTTCTTCAGAAATTAGATTTATTTGTGAGCCACTATCAAACAAAGTATCAATATTTTGATTTTTGGAAATGACTCGAATATGGAAAAGCTCATGTCTTTTTCTCTCATGTTCTTCATCAATGACAGATTGAGCAGAATTACTAGTAGATGCTTCAGAATTGTTACATTTTATACCTGTGGCTGCAATGATTGTTTCATCTCCTGAGTCTGACCCCAAATCTTTCTGAATAGCTGCAACAATCTTCTTCTTATTGCCCTCAGACTTCTTAGGCCTCAGCTCTGGATGCAGAATCCAATAATGCTCATCATCATGCCCCTCCTTTTTACAGTGACTGCATGAAGCTTTGCCTCTTTGTGCAGTGTTAGCCTTCCTTACTTTCCAATTCTGCTTTTTTTTCTCCTTGCTCTTGCTTACAGTGGGTTGGGATGGTCCCCCAACTTCTGGATTTCGATTCTTTCCTCTAGCTTCTAGATGAGTAGCTTGTAAAGATACCTCATCTATACTAGTGGCATTAAACATGAGGATGGTATGCCTCATGTAGCTGTGTAGACCACCAATGTACTTCAAAAGAGTTTATGGTGAGTGTAATGAGATGACCAACATCAATGCTCTCTTTTTGAATTCTTGAGTATACCCTTGCACACTTTTCCCTTTCAACTACCGAAGAGTTTGCCAACTCATCATGCTTGTTGCATGTAGGCCAATGGATAGAACTGCTTTTTGATGGCAGAGACAAAGTCACTCCAGACAGAGATGGTCTTACCATGCTTCTTCACATCAGCTTGGGTTATGCCTTCCCACCAAACCAAGGCATTGCCTCCCAGGCGTAGGCTTACCAGTTGAATCTTACTCCTATCTGAGTTTATGTTTTGTACCCTACAATACACATCAATTTTTCTAATCCAATTGTCCAACTTTTCAGCATTTAGCTCTCCATCATATATAGGAAAATCAAATTTGAGATCCAATTTAATCAAGGATGCCTTCTTGTTATGCATAGGGCTACTAGGAGGTGTAGGAAAGCTTTCTTCTTTTCCCTTTCCTTTAGAGTGGTCATGAGAATTAGATTCATCTTCTTATTTATCTTGTTTAGAGACCGATGAACCTTCATCCTTATGCTTTCTAAAGTTCCTATATATTTCTTCTATCATAGACTTCATAGCTAGGAAACTTTCTACGAACTGGGGGTCTGGCCCTATAGAACCTTCTTCTGACATTGTCTTTCGAGAATAGACTCTTGCAATTTCAGGATTAGTTTCCACCAACTCTCCTTCTCCTAATTTGAGCTTTGATCTAGTGATCATTCACAGCTAAACCAACACAAGCTTGTCTAACCTTATAACCTAGGGCTTTGATACCACTTGATCTGATTCTCACCCTATGAGTGACCTTAGTTGAAGATTTAATAAACAAAGGTATTACAGATTCATGTGCCGGTGTGTGTTCTGTGTGATTGAAACAATGGATCGATCAGATTGCCAATACATAGACATTTGGAATGGAAAGACAACAGAGAAATGCAGTAAGCAATACTAGACACAGACAATTTTTAATAAGGAGTTCACCCTAGTCTGCAGGGCTACGTCTCCGGTCTAGCTTCAGTGGCAGCCTTGTTTTATTGTGTATTTAAGCAGAGAATTACAAATGCAGGGACTCAATATGAGTTCTCCTGAAGCAGATTTTGCTTGCAGGGTGGTTCTTGGATTCCTCAATCCACTTGGAGTACACAGACTCTTATTCTTCCTACTTGCTCTGTGACTCTCGGTCTACAGTGGAAAGAGCCAACTCTGATGCTCAATCCGGACAGATTCCACTATGGGAAGTCTTGAATTTTCAAGCTCTTTGGTGCTCGATGTTTCCTATGGTTAGCTCGGCCCTCTGTCTCCTCTGCTCGGCTTTACTGCTCTTTGTGCTCAGTCCTCCTCTCAGGGTTCACTGTTCACTGTCTCTCTTGGTCGCTTAGACTCTTCGATCTGAATCTCCCTTCTGATCTCTCGTTCACTGTCTCTCTTCATGGCTTTAGCCATTCGACCTCTGTGTCTGTTCGTTTCCTCTCCTTCCTACGTCTATTCGCTCATCACCTGTGCGCTTGGAATTCCCTGTTCGGTGTCAGCATAATGCTCAGGAAGTAGCCACATGTATCCATCAGAACTGTGCCAGCCCACTTGTCGATTCGTTGCTTTCTCCACCGTGGCAGTCAACGGATTCCAAATCCTCTTAAATCGCGGCTTAATCCTCTGTCAATTCCACTCTGTCTATTGGGCGCAATCTCAGCCGTCCGATCTAGGCTCCTCCAGATCCAACGTCATTCGCACACCAAGCGCTTAAGCTCTACCATTTTGGCCCTGTTTGCCGAGCGATGTGCATTATGTGCTTCGAAAACTAGCTCCTTCTCATGATCTGGGGCTCCCAGGGGCTATTTTGACCTCGTGCGCAGTCTCCATGGGCCTCGGTCAGTGCGCTTGGACCGAGGTCCTCGTCGTTCTACGCCAGCTGCCATGGCCACTGATTCAGGGTGTTTTTTACTGTGGTTTGGATTCTTCAAGGATTTTCTCAACCTATTTTAGTCACGGTTCTATGACAATCGTTTATGGATCTGATTCAGATTAACCACCTAAGAAGAGACACACGAGGACCAAGAAGGATTGTCCAACATCCAACGGAACAGTCCACAATAGATGTGGCAATCATTAAAACCAAAGTATAGGGAAATATCCATCCACCATCTAGCGGAATAGTCCACAAGAGACGTGATGATCATTATAACCAGTAAGCGAGAAGAGTTTGTTTAGTATCTTGCAGAGTAGTCCATGAGGAGGAGACAATAATGATAACTAATACAACACATTCTAAACAAGGTATGTACTAAAACAACCGACATAGTTCAACTATCTTAGTACATGTGAAATAAACATGACTTATAAATGCTCAAAGAATAGTCTTACAAACATCTACAAGTCATGCATGGAAACATGATGGTCTGAACATGCTTCTTTGTTAAGTAAAAGTTCCAAGAAACATATTTATATCATACATCACTAGCCCCAGTAGTGGTACATTGGAGCCACTCTTTGGTCCTCAAAGAGCTAACTGAAACTCTCTATGCTTGTAGGAGGAGTCAAGGTGAAAAGTCCTTGCTCATACAATGAGGGGGTATATATAACTAACGGTGATGTTTGACCCTTGTGACTCTTGGAATACCCTCAGGATTGTTCAACTTCCTATGAATTCTCAGCTAAGAGGACTCTTCATATTCATGTGTTTCCATTGGAATTCCACTTTACATTACATTCGATTTACTATAGATACAACCCATATTAGTGATGTGGCCTTTGAAAACTCATGGTACGACTTGACATGACGCTTCTGACATAGACTAGTTTATTGAGGTGGAAATGTCAAGCTATTGTTGCTGCTGAGTGATCAATGTGTTATTGGATGTGCTTTCTCTTCTCCTTTGCATAGGTTGATGATGTGGGCTCTTCAATGATATTTGGCCTTGAGATGTGGTTTCATGCATGTGTTCCCTTCACTTGTTCTCGATAAGGTTCTTGTCCATCTAACTGTAAGTGATTCTTCTAGCATGTTTGCTCATTCCTGATATTTCTCATTGTCTCACCATGATCTAACAGTGTACCTATTCATAAAATTCACTCATGAAAAGATGACAACAAATCCAGAAACCTTATAGTCTAAGATGATGCATTGTTATCCATGGATTGGGCTCGGGATAGGTGACAAGCTAGGAAAGAGTGCCCAGTAACTATGTATTGTGCAATTCTAGATGATAGGGAGGGAGATTGGTTACTGAGACTACATATAGTGTAGCTCAGGCTTAGTTAAGGAACTCCTAAGCACAACCTTTACTGCTTGGAAAAATTGCACAAAAGCCATTAGGAGACAATAGTGTGTAGTTAATACAATCAGTGGCTATTACAAGGTGGGACCCTAGTAGGCAGGTCCATGCAAATTTGAGAGGCAAGGAAGGATTCGGAAGCATAGGGACATGGGAGGACAAATATGTGCAATTATTGGGACCAGTGAGTCCTGAAAGATGGAGGAAACTAGGAGACAATTATGCATAGTTATGGGAGGCAAGGAAGGCTTCGGTCTCTATGTATTGTGGGGTTCCGATAAGTAGGAAGGAAGCTTGATGACTGATATTGTGAAATGCATTGTTTAGATCATGCTTGAAGAAGTTACTCTGTAATTCTGGGGAGGAAGATAGCTTGATAAGCTCTAGAATTGTGTAGTGAAACTACCTTGGTGGATAGGGACTATGCACTATGTAGTTCCAGACAGTAGGGTTGTATCACAAAGGGTTGAGACTATGCAATGCATAGTTCAGTCAGGCTTCAGTTAAAGAGACTTGCCTGGTTGGGAGGATTTTCTAAAAAATGGTTGTGTGGGAGGCAAGTGCACTTGTAGGAACTTGAAATTGTGATCATAAACTTAGCATATTTCGATGTCACGAAAACATAAACCACCAGAACAACAAGATAAAGAATTACCCTCTGTTAGGTTGTTTAGAACAAAAAGTGACAAGTGTGACACTTGAGATAGAGCCTAGGATGACTTTGATGCCTCTTGTGCAACAGTGATTAAAATTTTGTGTATAAGTGTGAATGATGTTTTCATACCTAGGACAACTTGAACAAACAAAGATAAACCTTCGAACTCACCGGAAAAGGATCACAAGCATGATAAAAGACTCCAACATGCCAAAATACGACATTTAATGAAATAAGCAAAAGGGATGAAAAGACTTAGAGGAAAGTCATGAAATGAGCTTGAGTGCTTGCAGAAATAAAGGGAAATACCAAGGAAGGCTATGAAATTTGAGTGCAAGACAAAAGTTTTAGGGGTGTTGCAGCAGCTACAACACTTGGCAACACACTAGGTGAATACCAGCTTCTCTGTCTTGATTAATTTTTAGTGTAGGGCCCTGGTCCTTTGGGGTGTGTTGATTAATTGTGCATATTACTTTGGTTTCTTCACTTAACCATTGATATATTCTCAGTTTAACACAACATAAGATTCAACCAGATCACAATGTTTGGAATTGAGAAGAGTAGTTTAGCTCACGAGCTTATGATTTCCAGAGTATAGTTTAATCTTTTTTCTTTCTCTGCTACTAGTCGACATAGAAAGTACCCCGGTGGAGTCACATAGGAATAGAAGAATTGTTCCACTATTAGTGAGCTTGGACAGTACCTTGGTGAATTTTCTTGCTCTACCTCTTTGCGTAGGAAGCCTTTCTCTTCTTTTGCCTTCGTTATTTTAAAGAGAACTATGCATAGGCACTTATTTATTTTTTTGGCGGAAGAGGGATCCCGACTTATTGAGAGAAGAAGAGGTTTTTCATTCAGAGAAGTATATAAAGACCTGTAATTTAGGTTTTCTCCTTTAGATTTTCCCCTTCTCCATTTCTACTAGTTGGATAAGCTTGAAAACACCAAAGTAGAAAACTGAGTATTTGCATGAGGTTCACAGACTCGACACAAGTTCATGGTTGGACAAAAACTCTTGTTATAGATGGATCATATTTTCCATCAGGACTTTGTTGGCCAAATTTTACAACCAAATAGAAAGAAGACAAACACAGGACTAGCCAAGGGCTACAGTGTCACAAGATTATTTGAAAATTGGCCACATACACACTTGGAAGGCGAAACACTGTAAGGTACAACACTTATTTATATAAGCAAAACAACAGAATACGAAATGGAAACAAAACAACAAACAATCAAAAGGACTATGTACATAGTGCGGAGTGCGGCCCCAGATCTCATTGAAAATAAAATTTTAAGTCTTTTCAATTGACAAGGAGAGATTCAATCTTATCCTCAAGTGATTGAAGACGATGGGTGTATTAGCCATGCTTCTTGTAGATAGTGTAAGGACCAATCCATAGGGATTGAAACTTAGTGTGATTTCCTTTATCTTCATCGGCTTTGTCCAAATTTAAGACTAAGTCACCCACACTGAAGCTAGTCTTCCCTGCAGACTTTCTAACAAAAAATCTCTTGATATGGCTCTGATGGAGTGAATTTTTTTTATTTTTCTCTCAACCTCTCTTCTTGTAACTTTTGTAAAGCGTCGATCCTACGCTGAACTAAAAGAAATGACTTGCCATGGGATTCTTGGGACAACTGGAGAGAAAGAAAGTAAATGTTTGTCAGGAGAATGGCTTCCTTTCCATACACCAGGAAGTAAAGGGGAGTATTCAGAGAATGCTTAGGTGTGACTCAGTCAGGTCATGAAGAATTCACTAGAGCGAAGTGCCAATTTCGCTACTTAGAGAATATGATCTTTTTGATGATGCGAATGAGGTTCTTATTTTTGGATTCGATAAGACCATTCCCCTGTGGATAGTATCTAGCAGAATGTTTCAAAACAATACCATTTTCTAATGCAAACTCATAAATATTTAACAAACAAAAGTATGTTGCATTGTAAAAAACAAGTGATGTAGGAACATCAAACATTGAAATGATATTCTGCTAAAGGAAGCTGATGACTTCTTGATCGTTCACTTGTTTCACTAGAATTGCCTCTTTCCATCACCTAAAATAATTTGTAGCAGTCAAAATATAGCGATGTTGCTTTGATGAATGTGGAAAGATTTCCCCAATGATATCCAACCCCATTGTTGGAATTGTTCTTCCACTGCAATAGGCTGAAGTAGAGCTACTAACTTCTGATTTTTGCCTGCACTTTTTTGACATACTGGATACTTGCCGGCATAGGGATGTGCATCCTTGAATAATGTAGGCCAATAGAAATTGACCCACATGACCTTGTATGTTGTGGTGTTACCCACGAAGTGTCCGCTCGATTTTCTATTGTGGATATCACGTAAAACCTTATTTGAATCTTGTACCTCCACGCACCTGAGTAAAGTTCATTATGGTACTTTTTGTATAGCACCCCATGCACTAGCTAGTATGATAATGCTTTGAGTCAAAATGCCCTCTTCTACCGCAAAGAGAAATGAGATGGAATGGTATGATTCTCAAGTTACTGGCACACATCTTCGTACCAAGAGTTTCCGTCTGAAGTGGGAGAGGCTCGCTCAACATTATACACTTTTATTTCTTTCTCTGAGCCTGTGAGCTCTTCCTCTTCCTGTTGTGCATGAACCGCTTCCACTGCTAAATTACAAATACCATGACCCTTGATGGTGTGAACTGGCTTAGTGTTAATATCATATTCTTGTAACCTAGTCATCTAGTTCACCCTTCTCTCACCCAGATCTTGCTCAATAAGGAAAGATCTGACTGCCGTGTGTGGAACAAAGATAATACAATTATTTTTCAATAAATAAGGTCTAAAATTCTTCACCACCTTCTATACAACATAATATTTTTTTTCCATGGAGGGATAGTTGAGCTCTAGTCCTTGCATGCTAGCACTCATGAAGGAGATTGGCTACTCATTTTCCAACTCATCCTTCTGAGTGAGTACAAGAACGAGAGAAGTATCAGAAGAAAAAGTGTACAATAACATATCTTTACTGAAATCTAGGCTATATAGTGTTGGTGCTTCTATTATTTCTTGCTTGATATGGGTGAATGTGTCCTTTTCCATTTTTCCCCAATGGTAGATGAAATCCTAATAGATCATCTTGTATATAGGCTTGATGATCTTAGCATAGTCAAAGATGAACTTTCTGAGGAATTTGATCTTCACCAGGAATGACTGCATGGATTTCTTGTTCACTGGGTGGAGAATCTGCATGATTGTATGAACTCTGTCTAGATTTGTCTTGATCCCACTTTTAGTGATAATGTGTCCAAGCAGGTTACCCTTGGACACTATGAATATGCTCTTCTTGGGATTTAATGATATCTTGTATTTCTGACATTGCTAAAAAAATTCCTTGATATGGTGCAAGTGGTCTGACCGTTGTCTCGAGAAAATTGCTACTTCATGAAGGTATATCACTATGTACTATTCTATAAGCCCATGGAAGATGATGTCCATTGCATGGTAAAATGTTGCACCTGCATTAACCAACCCAAGCAACATTCTGCGAAATGTGAATGTACCCAACCTAGTACGAAATATAGTTTTGAGTCTGTCAGGCTCTGCTACCAGAACCTAGTTGTAACCTAAAAAACCATCAAGAAAATAAAATATCTTTGCTGTAGATACTGTATATAATATATGCTCCATGGATGACACTAGGTAGTTGTCCTCGTCTGAGGCACTATTAAGGCTGCAAAAATCTACACACAGGAAGATATCCCTGGACTTCTTCCTGACAGGGACTAAGTTGGATACCCATGTTGAATGTCACACTTTATAGATGATCCAATCATCCACCAAATTTGTTAGTTCTTTCTCTATAAGGGGATCAAGTGTTGGATGAACTTTTCTCATCTTATGTTGAAACGGCTTGGCCCCTTCTTTGATCGATATTACGTATTGGATTATTCGCATGTCATGTGCCTTAAGATCATTGTACGTTCATGAAAATACATCATGATACTTCTTGAGGAGGCACATAAAATCTTTGCACCCTTGTGGTGTACAAGAAGTATCGATATTCTCATACATCGGATCTTCTTCCATTCCCATATTGATTTTTTCATGTGACAATGTAGAGCTATGGGTCTTAGCATTCATAGGTCCCTAAAGATGGTTATGCATGTCATACAACTTCTCCAGTGATACCACACCCTTGGGGATGAGGTTTCCTTTGCTTGTACTAGCTGCGTCGTGCAGATTCTACTCATTCTCCTCCTCATATATAGCTCCATCCTTGAAGATGTCAGCATTGGCCATGAAATGCAACATCTATTGATCATCATAAAAAATGCATAAGTTAGTGATGTTGTCTAGGATAGATGGTTTATACAAAATCTCAATAGAAAAATTATCCCTTAATGGTAACATCCTAGAAGTTGTGTTTTCCAAGAAATCTGCAACTACATCATGCATTCTTCACACTGAAATAATATTGAAGGCTTGGAAATGATAAATGAGTCACCATACCTCTTGTTGATAACTCTTAAGATGTGGTGAGACAAAATTTAAAGTGTTACATACTTGAAACACCACAATTTCAGAGTCACCTACCACTTTTATAAAAACAACCTTGAGGACAATGTCTTTTTGTTAGCCCAAGACGAGTGCTTCATCCACTGTGGTGTTGTTTGTTCACTCGAACTCCAAGCAACTAGAGAGTAGATGCTTCCTTTGTAGCGGGTCTATTATAACACAATAGCTTCCAGAGCCTTCCCAAGTTTCGGATTTGTTAAAGTACATGGTCCACATATCATCTGTACAAGGACCGCTTTCAACACTATTACTTCTACCACTACTTCTACTACTACTTACTTTACAAGTTTCATTTTCACCTGCTGGGCATGGAAGGAGGCCCAACTATGTGTCTGGTGGGATAGGGGATAGCTCTGCAAGATAACACCCAAACTGTGTAAGCAAACATAAGTTCTGCGAAAGCCAACAACTCATTTTCTTCATTCAAGGGAGTCACATTGTGCTTCATGTATCTCTCTGACAACAATCAGATTTGGTTGTTCTTGCCCTTATATAGAATCCATAAGTGTGATGAGCTAGTGGAAAGGATTCCTTGCAGCTTGCTTGACTAGTCTCTACCTAGAAATACCCCGTATGCTTCCGCAATGTCCAAAATAACAATATTGATGCACTGATGAACTCACTCATCATATGTTAGCTAGATGATCACATCCTTGACTTCACCTATTTTTGGCGCACAAGTTCAGTCTAGTTGGATGATCTGTGCACTTTCCTTCATCCATTGAGCATTGATTTTTTTCATGATGGAGAGTGGAATGACATTGATTGATGTACATGAATACCCCAAGCAGTTGTGAACATTGAAGTAAAGATTTCAAATGATAACAAGAATGGTGAGCAGAGTGAGTTTGCCTCCTCCATGTGGAGCGTGTTAAGCATAGATGTGAGAGAATAAGGAGACTTACTAGATCCCTTGTTTGAAGAGTTGGCTTGACCAGTAGAGGTTCCCCCAAGTGCTTGTAAAAGAATTTCCCGCTAATGCGTGATTTTTGTAAGTTCAAAAAGAGAGATATTTGCACTAGTCTTCTTCATGTATTCTGTAATGTTATAGAATATTGCGGGAAGGATCAGTAATGTGTCTGGGGGTGGAATTGAGTTCATGGTTTATGGTGGGATGGTTCTACCTTTGTTGCTTGCGGAAACACTTTTCGTTGAAGTTGTCTTCCCAAACTTGCTTTGAATTTTCTGTGTTGAGTTGACCAAAGGATCCACTTTTATTAACATATATTGTCTTGTTTCTTCTTTGGTATCTGAATCACAGTGGTGTCCCCTTTAATTCTCAAGTCATATCTGTATAATTTTCTCTACAGATCAACTAGCTCACTGATATCGTGTAGAAATTTCACTTGCAGATCAAATTGATATATGCAATGTACTAAATCATAATACTAGATCTACATCTACCATAAGCTTTGCGGAAGCTAATCAACCATGAGCAACATCAAGCATGAACACATATAACTGATAAGAAGGAATCAATCACACATAACACATAATATATCACTGGGGAAAGCACCAGCATAAACCCCAACATTGTATTATCAATCAAGTGGAAATCCTCAACAACATACAAAAACAATAAGCTCAAAAGCTATCCTGCTCTCTCTGTACTTTGATGATGATGCTCATCGACTACCGAGCCCTATATATAAAGGTTGCAGCTCAGGTCCAAGCTCCTATTTCCTTGCGTAGTTTTGATTGGGGTCCAATTACAAAACACATGTCAATTGGCTTGATCATACTTGCTGTCAACCTCGGGTCCAACTACGCAACACTTGAGGACTCAAGTTCCTCCTGCATGCAAGGAATACTTACTAGAAATATCCTAGCAACTGACAACACTGTCCCACCATTTGATCTCAACTAGGTATCTATCCAACTGCCATGCATTAGTTATCCATGAGAGAATACTCAGTTATTTGGAAATAATAGTTGTCACATGCATGCAAGCATCAACAAACTATATCTCATTAATTTAACAACTTGTTAAATTAATCTAACTGGACTTGACTAAGTTAAACTAAGTCAACTGATCCTCCCATTATAGAAATCATCCTTAGTTCCTCAATCAATGGAGAAAATCAAGGACACATTCCCCAATTAGTGGAGAAATAATTTCATGTTTTCACAAAGACTTCAAGTTTGCTTTTCTTTAACTAATTAACTCATGGAGAATTAATTAAGTAATATTCCAAACTGTTGGTAAGACCAAATTCGAATTTACTTCCTATAGATAGACTAGGGATTGCTATAAATAGGAAGGGACCCAGAAATGCTATTTTTCGAAGATGTTATTTTTAGTATTTTCACCTCTCACCCAAGGTGGCCAAAGTGCTCATTGGCCAAACTGCTATTTTTAGAAGTGCTATTTTTTTGGCAGTTCTATTTTTAGCAATTTCTAAATTTAGCATTTCTTGTTGCACACTTTTCAACAATATCAGTTATTTTGCTTTGGGTTCAGACAATCACTCAGAGGCTCCTTATCGATGGTGGTCTTCTGGGCTATGAGAGTGTACTGATACATGTTTACCATATGTCGAGTGTTTGGAGCTTCATCAGGTGTAGAAAATTCTTCTTCTTCATTGTTAGGCTCAACCTGCTCATCAACCATGATTGTCCTAAACAACTGTATAGCGAGACTTCTCATTCCATGGTTCCATTATGGGCACATTCTTTCTTAATGTGGTTCATGGTGAAATGTGTAGTATGAATCTATAACAATTTTCTTAAGGTTTAGAACCAAGTTGGAGATTTACATAGATTTGGCTGGTTAATTTTTGTTGTTGGTGCTACTGGAAGTTACATTCTTCTTTTGAGGGTACCTAGGGGGCTTGCTTCTCATGGTAGTCTCACTTGTCCTTTGTTTAAGTTCAATCAATTTGGTAGTCAGGGACTTGATGAGACAAGTAAGCTTCTCCATATCTCTTGCTTCCTTTTCCTTAGCCTTTCTCACCGAGGTTTGGGACCTCTTACTCATGTATTTCGAGTCCTTAGTAGGTTCATCATTTGCAATGACTCCAATACAATGCATGTATTTATCCACAACAATAACCTCTTCATAATTTTTTGTTAATGGTGTTTTCATATCTTGCTTGATGAAATGTGCAACACTAGTCAGCAGGGTAGAAGTGTAATCGTCAACAGTGATGGAGTTTTGAGGGTTAGTGTCGTTAGGGAACTTGTTTAATATGGTTGAACCTCTAATTTCAATATTTAATCTTTTCTTTTTGCTCCATCATGAGACTGCCCAACTCCTTCAGTAACACAGTGGGGTATTATCTTCAACAAAATTCTCAAAAGTATCCTTTTGAATAATCCCCAATTATGGTTGTAGTTTAGAGGAATGCTATGGTACCATACAAATTCTCTACCATCCAAGGTATATCAAAATAGTCTAGATGAAATGTCATCATAATGTACCTCGAGTGTTTGCAGATGTAGATAGAAAGTGTCTAAGTGATCTTCTGCCTTTATTGTCTTGTCATGGTCATATTTCATTAAGAGGTTGTCCGTGTGTGTTGGCATCTTGTGCAAGAAACCTGGAAGTGCCAATAGGGTGTGAGTCATCCAATCCAGATTTTGGTATACCATGTTGTCCTCTATGATAACCTCCTCTTTCTCTTCTGGATCTAATGGCTCATCTTCTGAATCTGTTGGTTCCTCCTCTTCTTCTCATACTCCTTTGTTTCCTTCCCCTCCTCCTCCACTGGACCTTGAACTAGAAAGTAAGAGGCTGTCTTCTTCCTCCTTTTGAAAGAGTGGGGGTTCCTCTTCTTTCTCTACAACATCCTCTAGCTCCTTAAGAGTGGAAAAGATCGATTCTTCAACAAATGTAACTACTACTTATGTGGGGGTATTATTGTGCTTCTTTTGAGAGTATGGAAGGGAGTCCACTCCCAGAATTAGTTCAACAACTTTTACAAATTGACAGGTGATGGGATGGACAACCCAGATTTGATGGTATGGGATTTCACACTTAGGTCTAGGAGGTGACAAATTATCAACTTTAGAATTATGAGTAGGGGAGAGGGAGTGCATGTTACTACCTTGACGAGAAAATGGATGAGAGGTGTCTGTGTGAAAATCAACCATAAAATACTAGCGAACCTCCTTCTAGATCCAGAAATGTTGACAGTGTTGGATCCACCAACATTTATGGGATCCACCCGATATAAGGTGCCAACTAGACCTCACACGATTTGGTGTAGGAGTCCCATCTGGTATGATGGCCTTGTTTCCATATACTTAGAGATTTTCCTTGGCTCTTACAATTTAGCACATGAGACTGTTATACTGGTACCTTCAAAATGCAAGGTGAGTGTGTCTAGTGAGTGTGCAACCTAACTTTGTCCAGATTCTCTTACTACAAAAAAGGGGGGAAAGTGAGTCTCTAAGTGAGAGGTAATTGTACGGTCAATGAAGATACGCACGAAAACTAGAATGCCTATCCAACATCTAATAGAATAGTCCACAGTGGATGTGGCAGTCGTGAAAACAAAAGTATAGGGAAATATCCATCCACCATCCAGTGGAATAGTCCATAATGGACGTGACAATTATTATAAATAGTCAGAGAGAAAGGTTTGTCTAGTATATTGCAAAGTAATCCACAAGGATGAGACAACAATGATAACTAATGCAACACATTCCCAATAATGTAAGCACTAAATAAACCAAAATTGTTCAACTATCTTAGTACATGTGAAAGAAACATAAATTACAAATTCTCAAAGAATAGTCTTACAAACATCTACAAGTCATGCATGGAAATGTGCTGGCCTGAATAGGCTTCTGTATGCCTGAAAATTTTCCAAGACACGTATTTACATCATACATCACTAGCCCAGTAGTGGGACATTGGAGCCACTCCTTTCTCCTCAAATAACTAACTGAAACTCTCTATGCTTTGTCGGAGGAGACAAGATGAAAAGTCCTTGCTCATACAATGAGGGGGGTATATATAACTAAGGGTTATGTTTGACGCTTGCAACTCTTGGAATACCCTCAGGATTGTTCAACTTCCTATTAATTTTCAGCAGACATAACTCTTCATATTCATGTGTGTCCATTGGACTTCCACTTTACATTACATTTGATTTACAACAGATTCGACTGATAATAGTGATGCAGCCTTTGAAAAATCATGGTACGACTTGACATGATACTTCTAACATAGAATAGCTTGTTGAAGTGGAAATTTCAAGACAATGTTTCTATTGAGTGATAGATGTGTTCTTGGTTGTTCTCTCTCTTCTCCTCTTTATAGCTTGATGAGGCAAGGTCTTCAATGATCTTTGGGCTTGAGAGGTGGTTGCATGCACGCGTTCTCTTCACTTATTCTTGATAAGCTTCTTTTTCCATCCAGCTCTAAGTGAGTCTTCTAGCATGTTTTCTCCTTCCTCATCTTCTTCATCATCTTGCCATGATCTAACAGTCTACCTATTCTTGCAATTCACTCACGATGGGACAAAATATAATCCAAAAAACTCTTAGTCTAAGATGATGCATTATTATCCATGGACTGGGCTCGAGACAGGTGAAAATCTTAGAAAGAGGGCACAGTAACTTCCCATTGCACAATTATAGGTGATAGGGAGACAGACTGGTTATTGAGACTATGTAGAGTACAACTCGGGCTTGGCTAAGGAACTCCTTAGCATAGTATTTACTACCAAAAAAAATTGTGCAGATGCCATTGGGAGATAATATTTGTAGTTGAGACCATTAATGGCTATTTCAAGGTGTAACCCTATGAGGTAGGTTTACTTAATTTTTAGAGGCATGGTAGAAATGGGCAGTAGAGGGACCTAGGAGGAAAGCTCTATGTAGTTCTTGGGATCAATGAGCCCCAACTAAGGGAGGACACAGGGGGAAAGTTATGTACAGTTTAGGGAGACAAGGTAGTCTTACGTCTCTGCATATTATGGGGTTTGAGCAAGAAGGGAGGAAGCTTGATGACTGATATTGCGAAATGAGTAGTTTAAGGTAGGCTTAGAGAAGCTACTACACAATTCTACTGAGGAGGGCAATCTACTCAGCTCTGGAATTGTGTAGTGCAACTGCCCGAGGGGACAATGACTGCACATTGCATAGTTCTAAATAACAAGGTTGCATCACTGAGGGTTGAGACTGTGAAGTGCGCATTTCCGTTAGGTTCCAGTGAAAGAGAGTTGCCCGGTCGAGAGGATTTTCAGAAAAGTGGTTGTTTGGGAGGCAAGTGCACTTCTGAGGAACTTTAAATTGTGATCATACACCTAGCATATTTAGATGAAATGACAACATAAACCACCTAAACAACAAGTCAAAGCATTACCCTCCATGAGATTGTCTAACAAAAAGAGAGAACTGTGACACTTGAGATAGATCCTAGGACGATTGTGACTACACTTGTTCAACAATGCTTAAAACTATGTTTATGAGCTCAAATAATGTTTTCATAGAAAAGACAACTTGAACACACAAATAAAAACCTACAAGCTCACTAAAAAAGGGTCGCAAGCATGATAAAACACTCCAACATGTCAAAAGATGACAATTGATCAAACAAGGAAAAGGGATGAAAATACTCTGAGGAAGCTCGTGAAATGATCTAGAGTGCTTACATCAGTAAATGGAATGACCAAGTAAGGCTCGGATATTGGAGTGCAAGTGAAGTTTTGGAGGGTGTTGTAGCCGCTACAACAATAACCTTTGCCTCTATTAGTTAATTTGACATATTCAAGTTGATTTTTTCCAAAATCACTAGTGAAAATAGATTTAAAACTTCTAAAATATCTTGAATGGGACAACCCATTAGCTCTATAAACATATGGGCATCAAAATTTACTCCTTTCACTCTATATAAAAATCAGGGAAGTAGTTCTCCATGACATGATTGTATATGCTAGATAGTGTTGAAATTCTTCATATAGACTCAGAAGCTATATAAAATCTGTTATTGTTTTCACCCTCTTGTATTCAATTGGCCTTAATTTTAAATTCCATTATGATTCTTTAAGCTTTAGTAAATATTGTGTGGCATCCTCCAAACTAGATATATAATTAATGTTTGAGGCCTCTAGGTGATCTACGATTTTATCCTAGAAAAATGGAGTCTTTTATCTCATCAGTTTCCCTCAAGGCTTCAATTGATATAGCCTTATATGATTCTTCTCACTCTTTTTCCATTGATCTTACCCTCAACATGTTATTTGAAAATTGTATGATATATGAAAAAAGAAAAGGCCAAACGAAGTGGAGAACCATATTGTTCCACCTCTCATGAAAAGTCCTCCATAGAGTAACAATCCCAATTGAATTTTAAATGAGAATGTTGATCTATATAACTGTAGGAATATGATTCTATAAGGCCCATAAGGAAACCCACAATTTCAAAGAGAATTTGTATGCCATCCACCGATTGATAACTAAAAAAAAATTCTAATCCATTTTCCACCACTTTTCCATTCATCAAAATTTTCCTACATGCCAGGAATAATTTGATTGATTTAATATCTAGGATAACACCTTTTTCTATGAATGAAATAAAACATTGTTGAAGAGGATTTTAGCAAGGCATGGAGCCCCACAATTTGTGATGAGAAAAAATAAAATTCAGGTGTCACCTAACTATAAGGAAAGGATCATCTAGCCTACCATAAATTTATAAGTAATCCCAAAAAGGATCTCTCCCAAAATAAGGTCCATATATATGTAATATTTTGAAATGATTACCGGTTCTTTTTTTATTCAAACAAATAGAAAATTAGGCTTGTGCAATAAGGGATGATAGAGCAGAATAAGTTGGGATCCATATAAAAACTAGCCCACCTAAAATTATATCTACATCTAATGAAGAAAAGCATTAGTCTTTTAGCGAAGGTCCAAGGAAAGAAATAATATTTTCGCTCAAAGTCGTAGTCTACTAAAAAAAAATATATTTGTTTATGGATCTGGATTATCATTTTAGAGGATAATTTTTTTTTGGAACCAACTACCCCATGAGCATTCATAGAGAGAATAATTTTGGGGCCACCAATAGAAGGGATTTCCCTACTCCAAGGACATTGAAAATGGTGGCTTGTTTCCCTTTTTTAATTTCTACCATAGCATTTTGTTGGGCTCTAAGAAGATGTGATTTCTAGCCAACAAAGTTGGATAGAGGGGAATCTAAGGTCAAATTAGCCTTGGAAATGATATCCTATTTCAATTTAAGCTTCCACCTTAGGGCATAAGGGACCATGGGGTCTTGGTTTTGTGCTAGGAATTTTCTTTGATATAAGGATCTCTTTCTATTGAATCGAGCCATCTAATCTACTAAATAGTTTTTGTAATCTAGTGAGTTCCTAAAGCTAAATAGAAATACATGAAACGAAGTCTATATTTTAATTGAATGATCATGCACCTATTCCCCCTTGAGATAATGAGGTAACTATAAAAAAGGTCTTAGATATCCGACTCCTAATTGAAGACCCCACTACTTTAATTCTCCAGATGCAAACTTCTACATAGATTCACCACCAAACAAGATGAAATTTCCTCATATATAGAGAATGAATTGGAATTCATGGTAAAAGGCATGAGATATATGCAGATAATAATAGAAAACATACATAATAAAGGAAATTCTATGCACTTTCATTAATATGAAACATCAGTGGATCATATACCTTGAGTTTGTTGTTGCTCCTCCTTAATCCTCAGCCTAACCACTTCCTAGATCCAATAAGGTAGGGTTGGTCTCATATAAGATAGAAGTATAAGAACAAACATGAAGTACAACTAAGATATCTTTATTCTTCTTTATCCCTCTCGCCTTGAGAGGCTCTCATTTCATAGAATTTTTCCATCTTCCAAGAGAATGTATCTCGACACCTAAGGGCTTGCAATGTTTGGAAAATTCTACAATAATGGACCCCTAGAAAACTCATGCATATGAAATTCAAGTTGATATACATAGGAATTACAATCTCTAGAGCCTTTTTCTCTATTATGAGTTTGGAACTATAAAATTTGACAAAATATTTATGAAACATTACTCAATTATGTAATTTCAGCCCTATAATATATCATAAATTCATTGTAAGGCCCATATAAGTAAAATAAAGGGTGAAAGGAGTGCATTCGAGAAAGAAAGTGAGGTATGTTTAACTAGGGTCTCTCTCACTATAGTGGCATTGAAAATAAGGTTATAATAGATGGCCCCTAATGCATGAAGTTAGAGAAGAAATTGATGGCCAAAATTCATTATTAAAACATGTAGCTCAAAATGCAAGGAAGGAGTCAGGACCAAAGGATTGAATTAAAGGAAAATTGATACTTAGGTCTTAAACATACGGTAGTAGAAAATGAGAAATTAGCCAGTAGGTGACTAAAAAAGTTAGTCACCAAAACTTTTCCAAGTGAAATAGTACCAAAATTGAGCAACCTTAAGTGACCCAAATAAAAACAACTAACACAAACGACTAATTTAGTCCCTAGCTAAAGTATATGACTATCTAATAAGTAATACAACTAAAAACGACTAATGTGAATGACTAACTTAGTTTAGGAACAAAAATAAAAGTACCTAACAAGTACTACAATAATATGAATAAGTAGTTTAAGTTAGTCATTTTAATTGTGCCACTTCAACAATCTAAACTTACAAGTGATAAGGGATTCAGATGTTGTTATAGATTTCCTGAAGGGTTATACTTCCTTAAACACTTCTTTATTGGATTGGTGGATAATTATAGTTATGGAGCTGATTAGAATATTTACGGTTATATCCCTTGGTCACATTCACAGGGAATAAAATTCAAAGGTTGACATATGATCCAAAAGTAATGTGGGCTTACAACTGTGTCAAATACATTAGGAAGAATACCTAGAAGGAGAAGCGTTGGTTACTTAGTTTATGCCACATTTCTTTTAGTTGAAGACTTAACTTTTCATACATATTAACATCTTTTATTATTAGGGTCATATCTATTGAACTTAAGATACTAGTTTTTAACTTGGATATCAGGTTGTTTATCTAGTTTGAATATACATTATTATTATTTATTATTGTGAAAGAATTTAATATTATCAATTAATGTGGTTATACATAGAATCATGGATTTGAAACACAAATTTTCTTCTTCTTTTTGGGTTTTGATGACAACTTGGCTTATTTCAAAGCCTTGTATTGGCATGAAGAGGGGTGATTTTTATTTTTCATTTTATCCACATATTTCCACTAACACATTTTGCCATCTCTCTATTATTGGAGGCACTAAAATTTTCTTCACCTAGCTCTTTAAGGTAAAGCTTATATGTTCCAATGTTTGCTCCTAAACAAAAAATAGTGAGCCAACTACTTTTAAAATAAGATAAAATTGAGAACCATAAGGGATTACATATGAAAGGCATGGGTCACATATAAAGTGGAAGGCTCTTGGATTTCGATTTAGCTTTAAATTAGACCGAACATGTTATAGGGGACGATATTAGAAGATATTTTCCCCTGCCATTCATCAATGAGAGTTTGACCAAAAAAACCATCCAAACATTGTACTTTGAAACATCACCCTACCTTTTTTATTTGTTCAAGTAAATTTATTGATCTTAGCTTAATGTGTATAACATCCAATTTTAAGATGATAACTTTTATCCATTCCTCATGTTCATCTCTAAGTTATTTTTTCCCCATATTTTTAATAGTAAAATTTACTAATTTACAGAGGTTTGTAATAAAAACTAACGTTCCAATATTTTTCTCTCTAAATGTTTTATTCATGTTAAGATGCCTAATAAAAGGCAAGCCAACCTTCCTATTTTTTTAAGTCCAAAAGTTTGATTCACACTATGGCGCTAACTTAGTTGCTTCAATTGAAATATATTAGGTAGATATGTAACAGGAAAAGTAACAAAAATGATTTAGGGATTGAATGGAATTCCACAAGCTATATTACAACAAAGTCCTTCTTCACAGAGCTCTGTCTAATACATATATGGGTGTGTGGTATAAATTTTTATGGAGGGTTTGATAATGCAGAGATATTATAGGTTTCTACCCACATTTGTAGAAGGTTACTATCGAGTTGAGCAGGTAAATAACCTCAGAGGATCGAAACAAAGTGGTCTAGGGACTTTATTTTTGTCTCAGATATTTTTTTCAATTAAATGATGTTGAGTCTATTAGGTTTTGGAAACAAATAGGGGAGAAAAAACATCAGAGGGATGGGAAGTGGAAGACACTGAAGGAATAGGTAATTATAGGATTAGAACCATAGTTTGGGTGGGGAGGAGGATCTAGAAATGTTGTCAAGATTCTTCGCCGAGAAGATGTTAGTGTGTCAGTTTTTGCTTTCCCTTCACCTCATATTTATTTATTTTATGATATGAAGACTCCCTATAATGGGCTTCTAGTTGTATGCTAATAGATAATAGCACAATAAAGCTTACACCTTATTTTTTTGGGGGAAATTTGTAATATCCCATTTCCGGGATATGCCTCAAACCCAAGAAACTCCAACCAAATACGTACAAATGATATAGTAGTAGCGAAGCTCAAAGAGATAAAAATAATAGTAGCGCAACATATAATAATGTAAACATGGAATATAACCAGATACTCAAGAAATGCAGAGAGAAATGCTAAGCCATTTTATTATACTAAGTAATGGAAAAAGTACAGGAGGTGATCAGAAAGATAGCACCTCGACTTACACAAGGCAAGTGAAGGAATACACCAAGAATAATAAAGAAATGGCCTCTCTCTGAACTACATCCAAGCTATAGGAGAATTGTTGTGCTACTGCTACTACATGGAATCAAGTGAGGATTTTGGGCTGTTCCCCTCCTCAGAAAATGTTGAAACTCTGGAATCAGCCTCTACTCAATAAACCCACAAAAACCCAGAAAGATTTTCTGAAATAGCCAACCCCCGAAAATCACCCCCTTGAGGATCTACGCAATCCCTCAAGGCTCTGCGCTACCACTGAATAGAACCCTCCAAAACTCTACCTGAAACTCTACCAAAATCCTCCAATATGCAAGGGCTAATCCCTTGCTCAGTCTCCCAGCTTAAATCCTGAACAAAGACCCCAATCCGGAACTCCCACCAAAAGAACTACATCCCTCTCTGAAGATTACGCAGTTATCAAAAAAATGCTTAGTTCCTCCTCACTCCAAAGACCAATCCTCCTGAAAAAGACTCCTGAAAGCTACCTTGCCTGAGCAAGCAGTCGAAGTCCCCCAGGGCTAAGAGTGAGATCTCCGAACAGAGACACTCAATGCACTAAACAATGTTGTAGGCAAGCTAAATAGCCAGCGTTCTCTAAGTCAAATTGACTAGCTCCAATGCACATAATCGAATGCCAAAATGAGGAGGCTCCTCTCTCCTTTATAGCATTGGCCTTTCTCAAAACCCTAAGGCGCACCTCCTCCAACGTAGCCATCTCTTGCCACATGCTCCTCTCCATCTGTGCAGTCCCTCCAAGTGTCTGCGTGGGCCCCCTTCTCTAAGTGGTCGTATGGTCCCCTTGGCTCCCCTTTAAGTTACAACGTTGTGCTACTAGGGAGGGAATTTATTATAAAAGTGAGTTATGTTCCCCCTTTCCTCACCTTTTTTTTTATAAATAACTATAGAAGGAAAAATTGAGAAAAATTGAATATTCCAATTAGCCATGGCTAATTAGGAATATTACAGTCTCCCCGGGCAATATGTTGCTTGTCCTCAAGCAATTGAAGTGATGGACGCTACAAGATTTTCTAATTCTCCCAAGTGGCATCCTCATCCGATAAATTATTCCACCTCACCAAGAATTCCCGGACCGTCCTGCTCCACTGTTGTCTCTCCCTGGTATCAATAATAGCCTCTGGCTACAACACCAAATGCCCCTCATAATCCATGGGTGGTAGCTCATCTGTCACTATCACCTGCTGCCCCAATGCCTTCTTCAGGCATGATACATGAAAAACGTTATGAATATTGCTGCCTTGGGGCAGCTCCAACTCATACACAACTTGTCCAATCTTGCTTATCACCCTGTATGGCCCATAAAAGTGGGGCTTGAGCTTCTCAACCCCCTCCTGCTTCAGTGACGACTATCAGTATGGCTGTAATCATAGGTAGACCAAGTCTCCTACCTCACACTGTTTCTCCACCCAACCCTTGTCAGCATACAACTTCTGCTCGTTTTGCGTTGTAGCCATATTATCATTGAGAGATCGGAGAATATCCTGACTCTGTTGGATCCAAATCTTGGCTCTCGGACCCTTGCTAGCACAAAACATCACATCAGCAAAAGATAAAGGATGATATCCATACAAAGCATGGAATGGTGATATACCAATGGACATGTGATGTGTAGTGTTGTAGCAGTACTCCCCCAGATGCTGCCACTTCAGCCATGCTCGCTGTTGCCTACTTACATAGTTACACAAGAAGCCCTCTAGCCACTTGTTAACTATCTCTGTCCGCTCGCCTGTCTTTGGGTGATAACTAGTATTCGGTGTCAACTCCATCCCCACCAATCGAAAAAGCTCTTGCGAAGACCCGCCCATGAAACGACTGTCCTTGTCACTAGTGATGGTCTTAGGAAGACCATGTAGCCTGAAGACCTCTCTAAAGAACAGCTCGGCCACCTATGCTACTGTGGAGTGTGCAGATATGGAAAAAAAAATGTGCGTACTTTGTTAGTCGATCAACGATGACAAAGATACAATCCTTGCCCTGTACCATGGGCAACCATGTGATGAAGTCCATCGAAATACACTCCCATTTCTACTCTGGAATGGGAAGAGGCTGCAATAATCCTGCGGGAGGCTCATCTCCCCCTTGTTCCTCTGGAAAAAATCGCACTCCCAGACTTGCTCGAGTATGTCCTCCTTGAGGCCCTTCCATGAGAACCTCTCTCTAATGGCCCTGTAGGTTTTGGTAAACCCCTGATGGCTGGCCAATGGTGAACCTTGTGATGCCTGAAGTATCTTCTTCTTGAGCTGAGATCCCTCAGTCAATAAGATTTGGTCCATGTAGCAGATGATCTCATGAACCACCCTTTACCTGTCACCCGCCAGCTGCCCATCCAAAACCTCGCATGCAAATATGCCCTTGGAGTACTCTACTAAGAGTCGGGCCCTCTAGTCTGTATCCAAGCTCATAAGAGACAACATGGCTCATCTACGTGAAATGGCATCTGCTACCATGTTGTTATTACCCTTGACATACTCAATGTCAAAATCATATGCTTGGATCTTACTGATCCACTTCTGCTACCTCTCCTGTAATTATTTCTGCTTCAAAACGAATTGGAGGCTATTGTGATCAGTCCTCACCTTCAACCTGTTACTCACTAAATATTGTCGGAACTTGGCCAATGCATGCATGATGGCCAACATATCCTTGTCGTATATAGAATACAACCTCTCATGAGGAAGGCGCTTTCGGCTCTTAAAGGCTATAGGGTTACCTCCCTGCATCAACACTGCACTGATCCCCTCTCCCTACGCATCACACTCCAAAACAAATGGTTGCGAAAAAATTGGAAATGCAAGCACTGGGTAGCTACTCATAACTGCCATGAGCTCGTCAAAGGCTCGTTGTGTTGTATCCAACCAACTGAATGCCCCTTTCCTTGTTAGATCTGTCAGGGGTGCAGCAAGTTGTGAGAAAATCTTGATGAACTTATGGTACTAAGTACAAATGCCAATGAATCCCCAAAGTTCTATCACATTCCTTGGCTCCAGCCAATCTCTGATGGCCCTGATCTTCTCCTCATGGATCCTCACTCCATCCACCCGTATGGTGTGTCCCAAGTAAAACATCTTCGTCAACCCAAACTCACACTTGGAGAGCTTGGCATAGAACCACTGCTCATCCAAGATGTGCAACACTGTCTCAATGTGCTAGAGATGCTCCTCCCAAGTCTTGTTGTAAATGAGGATATCATCAAAGAACACCAACACAAACTTCCTTAAGTGAATGCAGAAGATATGATTCATGCAGGAACTGAATGTAGCTAGGGCATTGGTTAGCCCAAAGGGCATCACCAAAAACTCAAAGTGCCTATAGTGACACCTGAAGGTGATCTTGGGAATGTCCTACTCCCTCACGCGAATATGATGGTACCTAGATCTGAAATCAATGTTTGAGAAGAACCGCACTCCTCTCAACTCATCCATCAACTCATCGATCCTAGGTATGGGGTATTTGTTCTTCAGTGCCTTCTGTTTCAGGGCCCTATAGTCAATGCACATCCTCAATGTGCCATCCTTCTTATTCTTCACCAACACCACGAAAGAAGCAAAAGGACTCGTGCTCGGCTGAATATGCCCAAGAGCTAGCAACTCCTGAATGGCTCACTCAATCTCATCCCGTAGGCCTTCGGATGCCTATAGGGGGTAGTAATCACTGCTTGTATGCCCTGCTCAAGCTCAATAGTGTGCTCAAACCCACGGTTCGGTGGCTGTCCCAGTGGAATCTCCCCAAACACTGTGGCATACTGGTCAAGGATGGACTGTATCTCTGGGTGCATCGTTTGCCCTGTAGTCCCTGCCTCTGATGCACGTAGCTCCACTGCCCACTCTACATCTCCCTGCCAGAAGACTGCCTCCATTCGATGAGCCAAAACAGTCTGAGGTAGATATGTGTGTTGCCCCCGTATCTTCTCATGCCTCCCTGTCTTCTCATCATCCCATTCCATCTATAGGGCCTTCCAATCTGTCGTGACCTTCCCTAGAGTGATAAGCCACTGAACACCCAACATCATGTTGGTGTCTAGAATATTGACCACGAAAAAGTGGTCAGTCGGTGTGTAGGTGCCCATCGTCACTAATAACTCTGGGACATAACGAGCACACACCATGGTCTGATCTCCTAGCACCAAAACTGAAAATCCATCGAAGATCTCTATATGTATATCTCTCCGCTCAACCATCTATGCATCAATGAAGTTGTGGGTTGCCCCACTGTCGACCAAAATTGATACTCGCTGGCCACGTATTGTCCCCCGTATGCATAACGTCAAATATTTGGGGACTCCTCGCAATGCTGCAAAGGCCCCTCTGGTAGGTGCAAAAGCTGCACCACCTACTGCTGGCAGTGGAGGTGGTGAAGGACCTTGCATGGCACGACTATTACCTACCTCCACATCAACCTCCTCATCCTCTTCCCCGCTGCTCTCAGAGAAGACCTCAATAAAATGTGCTTTTCTAGCAGCACATCTATGTCCTGGTGCCCACCACTCCTGACAGGTAAAACAAAACCGCTTCTTCTTTAGCTCCTTCCTGGCATCATCGTCAATTTGTGCTCATCTTAGATTCCCCTTTGGAGGAAGAATCCTCACATCCTTCCCCTTAGGTTGGAAAGTCTGTCTCTGGGGGTAAAGTGTCCGGGTCTTGGGTAAGACATCTTGTAAGTCCCAGGTCTTGCTAATGTCATGCTGGAGCATGGCTGGTCTACTGGATCAGACTAGACCCTGAAGTGGCTCTGCTAACCCCTCAACATACATGTAGATCCTCTGTGCTGCGGATAGGTCTAGCACCATCACTGAAACCCTCAAGAGATCTGCAATGTAGGTCTCTGGGTTCCCGGTCTGTTTGAGCATCATCAACTCAACAAAGTGCTGCTCTGGATCCCTCCGTTCAAACCTCTCTATCAATATCTTGGTGAACTCGACATAGGTCGTCACTATGGAGTGTTGGAATGTAACCATCCCATGGAACTACCAATCCTGTGCCTCACCATCCAAATGTAATGTCGCTAGCTTGATGGCCTCTGTATCCGGTATCTGGTTAAGCTAGAAATAGATGTCCAGCTTCTCCACCCAAGACTTTGTCGAATTGTTTGATGAACCATCAAACGTAGGCAAGTGGAATCTACTAGCTGTGTGGTGGGTGTCTCCATCATGATAATGCCAGTATCCTCTGTGATGGTCATGGGGTCTACTATCCCATTGGAGCTGAACAAAGTCTCTGAATGAGAGAGCATCCATGAACTCCTATCCATAGGCCTGGTACTCTGCAAAATAATTGCCCATATGACTGGGCTCTACCTCTTGTTGAGCTTCGGCCCCCATGTCTTCTCCTAAG
>APFE031185792.1:112016-127051 GCA_000404065.3 Pinus taeda
CATGTCCTGCCTGTGCCATTGCCAACCCCGCCATTAAGAAGCACGGCCTCTATACCCCGTTTCCTACCCCTAGTCGACCTTGGGAATCCATCTCCATGGATTACATGTCAGTCAGGCCTTCCTTCCACTAAGCATGGAAATGACTGTGTGTTTGTGGTCGTCGACAGGTTCTCAAAGATGGCCATTATGATGGCCTGCAAGAAGAATATCACAGCAGAAGCCACTGCTAAACTCTTCTTTGAACGAGTGTGGGTGCACTTTGGGATCCCACAGTCTATCATCTCAGATCGGGACAGTCGGTTTCTTAGCACATTTTGGTCCAGCCTCTGGTCAATGCTGGACACCAAACTCACGAAGTCCATAGCCTTCCATCCTCAAACTGATGGCCAGACAGAGGTTGTCAACAGGATGATTGTGCACATTCTGCGCATGTATAACTCAAAGCATCCACGCACATGGGACGAGAGCCTCCCCTATGTTCAGCACAGCTACAACCGAGCTCTTCACAGCTCCACTGGCCATAGCCCTTTTCAGGTGGTTTTGGGATTCCAGCCACTAATGCCCCATTGATGTGGCCATGCCACTTGCAACTACTCACATGAATTTAGCTCATGTCCAGTCCGAAACAGATAAGGCCACCAGCTTCATTGAGCGCATCCAACATATTCGCCAGCAGGTCCATGACATTCTTGAGAAATCAAATGCCAAGTACAAGCAGCGACATGATCAACATCGGGTGCCACACAATTTTCAGGTGGGCGACAAAGTCTGGTTGCATTTGCAAAAGGAACGCCTTACTGGAGCCTACCGGAAATTAAGACCACTCCGATATGGTCCTTACACCATTACTAAGGCTATGGGAGACAATGCATTTGAGCTCAGCATTCCCCCATTCCTTGGCCTGCACCCAGTGTTCAATGTAGACCGCCTGCGGCCATACTTTCCACCATTACTAGACATATCCGACATTGCAGAACAGCTCCAACCCACAGAACTAAATCCAGATTGCATGGAACAAGCTGCAACTGATCGTATCATGGACACACAGATCAAGAACACTCGCCAACAGAATATCCAACTGTATCGAGTTGTCAAAGCAGGCCAACTCCTTCAGCAGGGCAAGTGGTTCACCAGGGAACAGGTTCAGCAGAAGTTTCCTCATCTCATGAGGAGCTCAACGCAATGGGGACCATTGATTCCTAAGGGGGGAGGAATGATCCAGGTGGATATTGGTGGCCACCTACCAAGTCCACCTGGACCCCCACCATTGTCTTTCTCAGCATTTTTAGTTTCCTTAATTGTAGCACAACTTACTAGTTTTAGCAGTTTTTCGGGTTCTGAACTTCCGAAGCCGTTTTGAGGCCCTAAACGACATTTTTTGGGGAATCCGGGGGCAACATGGGTCCATGGTATGGACTAATGTTGCCCGTTCCAACAATGATAGTGCTCGAATAGATCTTTCTAATGAGCTATTGTACGCGTCAAACGGAGATCATATGCTAAAGTTACGACCCCGGGAAGTTGATGTACCAACTTACCCCCAAACGGGGTCCACAGTTTGGCGTTTCATCTCCTAGGGTTAGGTTTTGGAATGTTAAGGGTTTTTCATTGTTTCTCAACAATAAATAGGCCTTCGAGCCTCATTGTAACACAGTTCAGAGGCATGTAGCCATCACATCTCTTCTCAGAGATAAGCTACCATCGCCCTAGCTAGTTTATTTCCATTTCTGATTGTAAGCATGTTTCTGTATTTTCCATTAATGAAATGAAGTATTATTTCCACTGCATCTTTGTGTTTATGGTTATCTCTGTAATTTGTTGCGTTCTTGTTTAAATCCAGATCAGGTTTCATGTTAAAGGAAAACTTTTTACAATTCTCCTTTTGAAGACTCTCTCTAAATCCAATCCTTATTCTCTTTTATGAGAAGGGTTGCCTTTTGCATAAGATAAATATTTCTTTATGTACCTACAATATTTTTCTTGAAAAGTACCATCAAATGTATATAAGTACATGACTATGATATAGGTTTTTCATTAAATGAATTCTTAGGTTCGTAGGTTTTGAAGTGCAAAACCCATACATCATTTAATTTCATTCTTGCCAAGGATGACCATATATCTTTGATTACTTATAAAACCTAGACTTTATGGGACAAAGTTTCTAAGAGTGAACAAGAAAATAGGGTGAGGGTTTTTATATGAACTATCTAGGGTTTACAATCCCCAGATATAATCACCCAAGCAACTAAACCTT
Source organism: Pinus taeda (assembly GCA_000404065.3). NCBI lineage: Eukaryota > Viridiplantae > Streptophyta > Pinopsida > Pinales > Pinaceae > Pinus > Pinus taeda. Next base: position 114,271 of record APFE031185792.1, read on the forward strand.
AAAAAAATGAATTTTGACAAATGAGAATGCTATACATACCTCAAGAGTACATACAATAGATTTATCTGATTGAAAGATTAATGTTCGATTGGGCTTGTTTCTCTTCTTTCAAACCGAAGACATATTGTTAGATGACTAAAACATATAGAGATAACAATACTTACTTGAATTTGATGAGGACTTCAAGCTGGTCTAATTTCTTCTGACTATAAGAAAGGATTCAAAAAATGAGCTGCTACAAGTATTCAAATATACTACTCCTCACGCTGATACAAACTTCTTCCTTAAGAGATAATAAACTTTCTCAGTGATAGAACTTTCTTCAATAGGGATAGACACCTATTATTTAAGGAATGTAGACCTTGATGCTTATCAATGTTCAACAAATTGTAATATTGATGGACTTCAAATGACTTAGTTTATGTTTCATTGAATTAGACTTCAAAACAGGCCTTATTGTGCCAAGCACTGTGATTCTTCTAGGTTATATTTTTGGTCACTGATAGAGCTCAAATTATATATATATATATATATATGTCTGTGTGTGTGCCCAGGTCCTTCCGTCTATAGACCACAAAATCACAACTTCCTTAGTTGGCAAACAAAACTTGAATATCAATTTTTGAGATTTGGCCTTGGTCCTTTCTCCAAGTAGACTCTTTGCTAGCTTTAAGCACTATATCTAGTCCTCCTTGACTCAGAATTCAATTAATTTTGAAATTATGCACAAAAGCCTTGTTACTTCAAGTCTCTGAGGTAAATTTAGGCCCCCAATATTATACATAGAACTTAGCCTTTTCTCTCAAGGATTTCAATCTTCACTAGGCTTATAACTGAGCTATTTGGATATATGAAATGCTACTTGACTACTTTCATGGTTTCGGATTTCAAGTTCAGATCTATGACCTTAATCACCCAGGCCTGTGGCCTAGTTGCAAAAGTATAATCTTATAACCATGCCTAGAAAAATGCTCTTTTTTCAATTCATTTTTCTTTCTAGGAACTCGTTCTTGAGGACTAATGCATGTAGTCTTATAATTTATTGTGATCCTCTAGCTGCCTTTTTATACCCCTGTCCTTAACTCTGATACCATATTGATAAATCCTTAGAGAAGCTTAATTAGGGCTTATTTTAAATTTGATTTCTCTTATCTTGACAACTTCTTGTGATTTTCTATTACTACTTCTTATTTATTGTTATATATTCAACATCAAGATAATTTCCAAAAATATGAAGATCACAATGGAAATAAGAGAACACAAGATGTAGGCACTAAACTAGGGAAAAACCCCTTTTCAAGGGGAAAACCCAAAATTTGTTCTTCTCTTATTTAGAATCAAATCAAATGAGACAACCTTGACCTTTGACCAACACAAAGAAATTATGTCCATCCATCAAGCCAACCCTCAAGAATTTTCCTTCAAGACAATGAAAAGACAAATTGGGCTTTATTCCATGAAACCATCCATCAAACTAATCAATTAGGGCTTCAATGTTTCCACAATTTGGCCTACAATCATAATATAGTACCTTCGACCCTGTATTGGTTCAATCCTTTCATGCGTGTGACAAAAAAGACAAGAATTAGGCTTCCTCCTTCTTCACTGGGATACCCTTCACTTCTTGATATGAGATAGGCTCTTCTTTATTATATTCACACTTTATCCTTTCTTCTAGTGTTGCAGGTCAATGTCACGCCAAATAGGTTGAGTATAACTTCAATTTGTAGTGGTTATAGCTCCACTAATGAGCTCAACTTGATGTGCTTCAGGCAGACTTGATCGAGGAGGGTTTACATGAAAATAATAATTTGTTTCTTGACTTAAGAAGCCCAATAAGGGTCCATTACATCATAACTTTGACTTTGACTTAAGAAGAAAACCCTAGAGTGCTCATTGTGTGATTTTTTACCTAGAAATAAAATAAAAAAATCATGAAGCCCATGCTTATAAACAATTTTTCTTCTTACAATAATTTGTTTTATTTCCTTTTGAGAAAGACATTACATCATGACACAAAGACAATTATAAAGACTGATACTATCCACATTTCTCAAATAGAGTGCATGTTACACAAAATTTTGTCACTGTCCCTGTACTCCCCATTCCTTGATCCTGGAGGACCTCTACAGTGAACGCTACATGAGTTTCCTTCATGGAGAAACTCCCATTATGTCCCTCTTCATGAGCAAATCATTTCCCTTTTGCACCATTTCCCCTAAAACTTCTATTTTTCCCAGTTTATAAAACCGAGATTAGCACTATTCCTTGCGCCGACCGATGCGACTAAGCTGTGTTCCAGTTGCGCTAGTCCTATTATGGAAAGTTTTCTAAATTAGAGCCAAAGATTCGAGCTCTATAAGCTACGTAATAGAAGTCTGGTAAATGGTTTGGCTGGATGGGGTTGAGGATGACAATTTGGGCTCCTTTCGCTATAATGATGGAACTAACCCAAGGGATAAGTCCTTCTCCCATGAGAAGAGGATCCATATCCCATCCATATTTCCTATATAAACCTCCCTTCTTTCCAAGCACAAACCAGTCCGAGTTAGAGTGTTGGCTGAGCATGAGTATACTATTTTTATTAGACAAGCAAACTATTACTAGTTGTAGCCATCTAGTTGTGTGAGGGAGAAGTGTGTTTGGTTTGGAGTGAAGCCTAAAGAGAAGAGACTTTAAACTATTGTTGTTTGAATCTATCACGAGGTGCTAGCAGAAGCGTATGGGAACCCAGTCTTTTAAGAGGAAGACTGTGATGTCAAGACGAATGGTTGTAATCTCTTTTTTATATTAATATATGCAACTATTGATTGATTTCCTACATGTTTTGTAATATTACATATTCGTTTCTTAATGCTTCCTGACTCATTAAGTAGGTTGAATTTTAATTTGTCTATTATTATGTTTGTATGTTGTTGTTGTTTACTTGTTTCAGGAGCTTGAAGAAGGAAGCAAGAGATTGCTGGAGCGAGCAAGTGAGGACATCATCAAGCATGCGAAGTGACCAAGAGGTAGGCCCTCTTGATTGATTCTAACCTAAGGAAATATTCCATAGAATGTATATATTGTGCCTAGACTCATTTTTAGGCTAGAGGAATTTGTTTGTGTTTGCATTTATAATTTTACTTCACCATAAATTGGCGAATCCACTGGGGAGATCACATCTTTTGTTTGTTTTGGATTTCATGATTTAGTGAGTACTTCGCTAGTTCCACATTTTCCCTTTGGTTATGTTTCTTTTTTCCTGCTTATTGGTGTGAGTCTAAAATTCATAGTAGAAGATCTCGACCCTTTTTTTTTTTATTTTTTTATTTTTCCATAGTTACCTCAGTCAGCATGCTTAATCTGCTGATAGTCAAGCTAACCAGCACGAATTGTTGAGAAATATTCGCGCCGACCAGCCTCTTGCGCTTGTTGTCAGTTAGGCAGTCGCACTGATGCCTGTAAGTGAAGATTAGGGTTTTTCCCCAATCATGGCTAGTGTGTTTTTCTCTCATGATTTTGACCCCATAAGCCTTTTAGAATATCTTCTCCTTGACTAGAAAGCTTCATTTAGCTTTCTTTGTGTGTTTTCTTGGTTTAGCCCACTCTCTGATGTGTTAAGTCTATCCCTCTATGAAGTTCTTTTTTTTTTCTTTGAAACCCTTGATCGATGCTATTTTTGGCTAGAAAGTCATGCTAATCAACCATCAACACAAGTTGTAATACTGGCCAGTCATGTTGATCATGCTCATCGGCGCTAGTTGTAGTACTATTCAGTCGTGCTGGTCTCACGGATAAGAAAAAAATCAGAATTTCTCGCATTCCAAGGCACTGTGTCTTGACCCTCAGACTCTCTTCTTCCTCCCAGAAGTGACAAGGATGCTTTGTTTTCAATTGAATGAGTAAAAGAGCCGTTTGTTCTCTTATTTCTAGTATCTATTTTCTCTTTCCAAGCATAGATTACATTGCTTGATTTGTCTATTGAAACATTTATGTGTTTGGTTTGTTCGATTCAAGGAAGAAGTTTATTTTAGTTTCATTTATTATGATTTGTATTTGATCGATTCTTGTTTGTTTGGAATTGTGAAAATTTTCATTAAAGTGCTTTATGTGAAAGATTCATTTTGCATTTTATGAAGAGGAGAACATCATTCTAGTTTACTTAAGCAAAAATGTTACATTAGTAGCATTATTGAGAAGCTAAAATTACATCATCAGGCATTGGAAATAAAGTGAAACTTCTTATGTTGTTATGGGAAGATTAAGTGCTTTTAGGAAGTTTATTAGTGAAATATTTCTTTCTTCGATTGTTGCATTAATTTTGTGTTCTCTATCTCACAATTAGTGTTAACTTTCATCGAAGACAAAGATCTCCTTTCTCATATAGCTGCATGTAGGAGTTTTTTCAAATGACAGTAGTAGGTCCTTGAAATTGAGACCTAATCCAAGATAAATGGTTAAAATTTATCGAATTAACCTATGGAAGCATTGAAACTTAATGCTCACATTTAGTGGTCTAGGCTAGAGACATGTTCCGACGTCTTTAAACCGAGAAGTTGTCATTTTCTTCAGCATTAGACAATGCCAGTACAGACTTGTGCTCCCCGTGCCATCACGTATATAAAGGGAGACCTCACTAGGTCTACAATCCTTTAACCATAGGAAGTTGATTCTGCTACCTTGCAAACGTGATACACCGAACATAACATTTGGGGAGATTGTCTACCCATACTTCTCAGTTCACTAGGAGGTATTTTGCAGTTCACCGTTGCCTGGTAATCCTTTTTACCTAGATCATCTTGAGTATTCATTTGATATTTTGACTCTTTATACTTAAAATATCATTCCAACACTTGTCCTTTTAAGCTTGTTTCCAATAAAAAGTGATAGAGTCACCTTTGTCCTTTTCTCGACTCTTAAAATATGAAAAGGCAAAGTTTTGTTTCAATGTTCTAAAATTAACTATGCACAAAATATTCTTGGTTAAAGTTATATTCCTTAGTAATTATTTAGGGTCGATTCCAATGGCAACATTCTGAGAGTGTATCAATCAAGTGTTCCACTCAGATGGGAATCCTGGTCCGTTTCCTTCTTTTGGAAATGCTGGTGCTCCCAATATGGCAACGTTGTCCCTCCTTAGGTTAACCATTGGTTTACCTATCTATTTATTTTCAACCTCGGTGATCCTGAGTGTCCCAACTCCTAATCCACCATATCCTTCAGTCGAATCACATCATGATGATTCTAAGGTTGACCTCTCCCCTTATTCCCTTATTTCTTCCTCTTCCTTTTCTACTTCTCTTGGTGAAAGTTTAAAATTTGGTAACTAGGAGGCTAAGAAGAAGAAGAAGTTAGATAAGCGAGAGTCTAACTGTGTGGTTGTTACTCCAAATGAACCTCTTGTAGACAAACCTTTTGATCCTCCATAGAAGGTCAAATTCCCTTGCAAGTTGTGTAAGGGTGACCTTCTCCTTCGAGATTGCCTTGGCATTCCCATAGTCTTAGAGATATGGTCTGAACATCTGGATTGCCCATCCCCATCGACCTTTGGAGATCATGTCGATGCTATGCCTTCAGATTATGATGGTAAGAAGAAGGGAAATATTATATTCCCTTGTAGGATATGTGAAGGAAAGCATCTTCTTCACCTTTGTCCTCGTATGGATAAATCTTCCAAAGTTTTGGAAAACCTTACAGCTCCTCAACCTCAACTTCATGTTGGTTACCAGAGGATTTCTTCTGACCCTCTCTCGGTTGGTAAATAGATTGACTTAGATTCATCTCTTTCCCATCCTTCTCTTCCTAAGCATGACCCTCTTGTGTCTGTTCCCGACCAATAATTGGCCAGAAAGAGTGTCGACTTAGATCTGCCTTTAGTTGTTCACTCTGTTCTCGAAGAGAGTGCTGATCATACTACTCCTGTTCTTATCGTCTCCTCAGATTCTCGTGAATTGAAGAGTGACCCTCCCATCCTAGTTGTTCAAGAGAGTCCTTCTCCTATTCCTGTACAACATGGGGGAAATTGTATGATACCACCGCCAAGTAGTTATGTCGTCTCCTTTGATTGGGGTCCATTGATCTCTTTTTCCCTCCCATCTTATATGCCCTTCCAGATCATAGTACAAGCCTATAATATGGTAGTACCTGGCACTATATTAGATGAAGGTGAATCTATTAGCATCATCTCTTCTACTACTTGGCAAGCTTTGGGTTTCCCATAACTTGTGCCTATCACCCATAATCTGTTGGCTATCAATGAAGGAACAAGTCAGGCCTTGGGGGTCCTTCCGAAATTCCCTATTACTTTGGGAGGAAATAATGTCTATATAGATGTGATGCTAGTCCAAGGTCCCTTAGATTTCAATATTATCCTTGGATGTGACTATGTTTATGTCATTGGAGCTCTTGTTTCCCCACTTTTTCATGTGGTTTGTTTTTTACATGAAGGGAGAATTGTGACTATTGATCAACTATTGTTCATTCGTCACCAGGCACTTCCTTTGCAACCATCATCCCATATCGACTCTAGTTTGAAAGCAGTACCTTCCCCACCATAGGTCAATTATGTGGCTACCTATTTCTTTTCCACATCTGCTGATGATCACACAGATGGTATAGTACATTAAGTACTGGCATTGGAAGCCAATCTGTCTTTGCTACCAAATGACATGTATTCTTCCCAAAGCATGGTTCTTCCATCTAGTGAAGGCATATTGGGAGCCATGTTCTTGTATGGTCAATGATCATATTAGTGAGGATAGTTCCTGGTCTTGTGTCAACCTTGTTAAAAAATGAAACAAGGATTCGTGAGAATAGTTCCTGGTCTTATGTCAACCTCGTTAAAAAATGAAACAAGGAGTCATGAGAATAGTTCTTGGTCTTGTTTCAACCTCATTAAAAAATGAAATAAGGAGTCGTGAGTATAGTTCCTGGTCTTGTGTCAACCCCATTAAAAAATGAAACAAGGAGTCATGAGGATTGTTCCTTGCCTCGTGACAACCTCATTAAAAAATGAAAGAAAGGATGAGCATAGTTCTTTGTCTTGTCTCAAGCTCATTGAAAAATGAAATAAGGGTCTCGAGGATAGTTCTTTTACTGTGTCATCCTCATTAAAATACGAAGCAACTCCATTTTTCAAATCGAGTCTTTCATTAAGATCTCGTAAAATCCCAGTCGAGTCTTTCCACGATTTCAAAAGTGAACCTTCATTCCATCCACCTAGTTGATTGAAATGAAACTTAAGGGGCATGTACCTTGAATTAAGCCATTATCCTAGGGGCATGCAAACTTATAGCAAGCATAGTTATTCATTTCAAGCTTGTGTAAACATGAAACTAAATCCAAATCCAAGCAGAGTTCTCCATGGTTCAAGCTTGTATAAAAATGAACCCATGCCCGATTTACATTTGGTGATTGCCATTTTAATCAGTTGATTTCTGTTAGATGATCCTTTGTTGTTTCATTCCATCACCACCATCTCTTTGGCCGATCATATGCTTTCACTTGGTTTTTTTTCCTTTCTCGAGGAACTATAGTGATGAGTGGTTTTAATAGCCAGTCTCTTGACCATTACACATTTTGAGTAGTTCCACCATTGCCGGAACCAATTGCTACCCTTTATACCACTTGTTCCTCCAGGTCGAGTCACGTTTCAACTCTTTTCTCGACTTGTTAAACTCAAATGAAAATATTGCCGAGTATTTTTCCCTTTTGACTTGTAACAGAAAATAAAAACGGGGGGGGTGGGGGGGGTCCGCTTTGAGCTCTTTTGCGAACATTTAAAAGTGAAAAAATGACCAAGCCCTTGTCATTTTGAACTTGTTAACATATGTGAAATTTCATGCACCGAGTATAAGTTTACCCCTTTTCCAGGTTGGGAGGCACTATTTATGAAAAAGGTGCTCCTTGACTGAAATGGTCAAGCAGTTCTTTCAAGTATTGTTTTCTACCTTTTCAGGCTCGAGAGACACAAATGTACGAAAAGGTACCATGTAGAGTTTTATTTTACATGTTGTTTTCCAACTCTCTAAATTTTAAAAAGATACTGAGTTACACCTTTGTCGGGGTCGTTAAACTATTAAACGATATCATATTTGTCACCATGAAGAACATGAGCTTCTCCTTCCTAGGGCTCATTAAACTTACTAGGTTGGATTTGTCCAAAGGATGAACTTACAGTGCAAGCATATGCTATCCCCTTCAAGCTTGTGATTAAAAAATAATTGGGGTACTCGCTAGAAATTGTGGGGGAAAAAATGGAAATCTATCGGTCGTGTCGGTAGCTCACTCTAGAACATGACACTCGTTGTTTTGTGTCGGGTTGGCACATCCTTGTCTATATCATTGACCTTCTTGGGTTTCACTCATTCATTTTTGCCTTGCATTTGATCTCTTCCATGTCGTCATGACCACCGATCCCATGGATCCAAAAGCTGCTAAACTTCCAGTTGTGTCACCGATATGTTCAAGAGTTGTCCTTCTATAGTTACACTTACCTCTGATTCTATGTATCATCCAAAATCATTTTGTATCCTCTTGTCTCATGTCGATTATGTGGGATTCATTATGTCCCTCCTTCGACATGGTCTCTTTCCGTCAACTTCAACTCATTATCGGGGAAGTTGATCGTGAGGCTCCCTTCCAGTACCTTACAGCTTGCATGTCCTAATGGCAAGTTCTTCACACTCAATGACAAGTTCATATCATTGGCTTTCGATCGAGTGATTTCACGGGTGTTTGACTCCAGTTCCTGTATTCACATTCCATGGATTGTGCTGATAGTACCTTGAGAGCCATTTTCATTATTGGTGGTATCTCTCAAGCTTGTTAACGTTTTACATCATCCACTGGTAATCAAGCGACTTTATAGCATGTTCGATGTCAACACATCTATTCACATGCTAGGATTTGTACTTTGATTGGGTCGTGTTGGAGCACAAGACCCTAGACTCAGATCACAAAAGTCCAGGTTGTGAAGCGGTGTGACATGGTTATGATGATATGCATGTCTCTTTCAGATGGGTAGCTCCGACCAGACCATGAGTTATCATATGTGATCCTTCTCATTATTGGATGGCTACGCCCATACCTTGATCCATTTACATGATCATTCAATGGATGGCTACATCCATGCTACAATTCATGTATCATTTGATAGAGATCTCAGTTTATGTATATGTATTTGTACTTTCTTGTAGATTTTATGATGGCAGGCCAGTTCCTTGTAGTGATTTATAAAGCATTTCATCCTTCAGTTCGGCTTGGCCTTCACACTTTAGGGGCATCTGTTACACAAAATGTTTTCACTGTCCATGTACTCCCCATTCCTTGATCCTGGAGGACCTCTATAGTGAACCCCACATGCTTTTCCTTCATGGATAAACTCGCATTATGTCCCTCTTTATGATCAGATCATTTCCCTTTTACACCATTTCCCCTGAAACTTCTGTTTTTCCCAGTTTATAAGATCGACGCTAATGGCCTTTTTCTCCCCTGTGCCGATGTGCAAAGATTAGCACTATTCCCCATGCTGAATGGTGCAACTGAGCTGTGTTCCAGTCACACCGGTTCTATTATGGAAAGTTTTTTAAATTAGAGCAAAAGCTTCTAGCTCTAAAAGCTCTGTAACAGAAGTCCGGTAAATGGTTTGACTGGATGGGGACGAGGATGATAGTTTGAGATCCTTTCCCATATAATGATGGAACTACCTCAAGGGATAAGTTGGAGAAGAGGATCTATATCCCATCCATATTTCCTATATAAACCTCCCTTCTTCCCCAGCACAAACTAGTCCAATTTAGAGTGTTGGCTGAGTGTGAGTATACTATTTTGATTAGACAAGCAAGCTATTACTAATTGTAGCCATCTAGTTGTGTGAGGGAGAAGTGTGTTTGGTTTGGAGTGAAGCCTAAAGGGAAGAGCCTTTAAACTATTGTTGTTTGAAGCTATAGCAGAAGTGTGTGGGAACTTGGTCTTGTCAGAGGAAGACTACAATGTCAAGAGGAATGGTTGTAATCTCTCTTTGTTATTAATATATGTACTATCGATTGATTTCTTACATGTTTTGTAATATTACATATTCGTGTCTTAATGCTTCTTGACTCATTAAGTAGGTTGAATTGAAATTTTTATATTATTATGTTTGTATGTTGTTGTTGTTTACTTGTTTCAAGAGTTTGAAGAAGGAAGCGAGAGATTGCTGGAGCAAGTAAGTGAAGACATCATCAAGCAGGATAAGCAACCAAGAGGTAGGTTGTCTTGATTGATTCTTGTTAGGATATTCCGACACAAAGGAAGTAGTTAAGTTCAACTTGGTCTAGTATAGAGTTAGGTATAGAGTTAGGTAAAGTGTGTTTCTTTACCGTTGTACTTTTTGTAACTTACAATCCGACGGTCACGATATGTACTGATCCGACAGTTCATTCTCTCCTCGGTATTACCGACACTTGATCCGTGGCTTGACACCCGATTGGTCCATGAATTCTATTTAAAGCGCATGGAGGGTCATTTGTAGGTTAACCGTGCACGAGAGAAGCTTATGTAAATTTTCATTCTTTATTAATAAATTGCCTGTAGTAGCCACGTTGGCGCAGGCCGTGGACTGTTTCCCTCTCTGAGGGTTTTAACCACGTCAAAATACTGGTGTATTGATCTGTGACCTGTTTGTGAGCGGTGTCCTTTTGGTGTTCTGTCTGAGGAACTTACCCTGTAAATTCCTACATGGTATCAGAGCTATTTGAGGGCCGCGTTCGTTGGTGATCCAAATCTGAAGCCGTAGAACTGCATGCGGCTGTCGTTTCCTAGATCTACTGTTTCTGACTGCTTTCGGGCCGAGAGGACTGCTCTGTTGTGTTCGGAGCATCTGTTCCAGTGAGGAACCCCTTTCGTTTCACGCGAAAAGGTTTCCGGTAGCCCTATCTGCGTCATTTTTAAGATCTGGAGGTATACAGTCTTTATTTGCAGTTTACTGTTATTTTCTCTCTGCTTATTCCGGTTTCGGTTTATTTAGCTTTTTTTTAACCGGATCTATACCTTTCATTTCTACATATGCTCTTTGCCCTGCGAATCTGTGCAATCTGGGCAAATCAGAAACAAAAAGGAAGAATTTTTTCTCATGCGTATGCTCTTTTCCCTGCACCTTAGTGTGATCTCGGAAAATCAGAAACATTGAGAAAAATATTTAGTTTTTCGGCTAAAGCTAAATTTTTTTTAAATATTTAATTTTTTGGGTAAAACTAACTTCGAGCCATAAGGTTCGTTTTTCTTTGCATGTCCGTGTTGGGTTTTGTGTTTTGTGTTTTGTAGGGAAAAAGAGGTTTCTCAAGGAAAGCACGCAACCCAAAGCCCCCCCTCCCCCTCTCTCTCTCTCTCTCTCTCTCTCAATTTTTTTGTATAGATCAATTGGTTCAAATCTATTTTAAGAGAATAGAGGTCTTGGGTTCAAATCTCCATTTTGTGGGGGCGTTTTTTTCATTCCCGCACATTCGCGCACTTTGTCGGCAACTTCAACATTTGTTTTCAAAAAGCCATAACTTCTTCATCCGGAAGCCTTTTTCAGAGCCGTTTTTTTTAAAACAGCATAATTTTTCGAGATCTATCCATTGAAACACTTACTTTCAGCATCTTCAGCTTCATTTTTTTTTTAAAATGGAAAGTCCATGCTAAGTCATTCTTGACAGCACTAACTATTTCCAATGGGTATCCTACATGGAAGATTTACTTAGAAGTAAGGGTCTCTACAGAATAGCCATGGGCCAAGAGAAGAAACCAAAAGATGAAGACAAGGTTCCAAAATGGGAAAATAGACAAGATCAAGCATGTGGTTTGATAGGGATGTCTATTTCTCCTGATCTTAGATTCCATATTGCAGAACTTGAAACTCCTCATGAAGTATTGGACCAAATCACTAAAGTTTCTGGGATTAAAAATGAAATTAGAGCCCATCAACTTGAAAATGAGTTGCTTACATTGGATCCTAATAATTTTTCTTGCATTGAAGATTTCTTGTCCAAATTCAAGACCCTTAGATATCTCTTGGAAGGTGTTAAGGTTAAGAAAGAAGATAGTAACCTTATTTATTCCATCCTTACTAAGTTGGGACCAACCTACTCTGTATTTGTTTCCACCTTCCATTGTACAAGGGAAGCTTTCATTTGTCAAGAAAAAGACTATAAGGCCCCTTCCTTTGACTCTTTTTGTGATTCTTTAATAAGAGAACAAGAAAAACTCTTACACCTTGGTCTTCTTAATCTTGGAAACTCTTCCAAGAAAGCGTTAGCCGCCCAGCAGCAACCAAATTTAAAGAATCCTAAGAAATCATATCCTAAAAAGAATGGTCCTAAACCAAACAAGGGTCCTAAGCAAACTCAGCCTCAAAATGAAAGATCATTTCAGCAAAATGATAAGACCAATAAAAACAAATGGAAGAAGATAGATAGACATTGTAACTTTTGTAATCGAGATGGCCACTTAGAATCTAAATGCTTTAAGAAGATGGAAGCCTTGGAAGCCGCAATGAAGAAACATAACATCCATGTGGAGCATTCTTCTACTTAAACTTCAACTTCATCTTCAGGAATGGCACTTTCTGCATGTCGTTGTAAATCATCTCAGTCTGGTTATGCATTAAATGTATCTTCTTCTTCTCATTCTCATGAGTGGCTCATTGATTCTGGAGCCTCTTATCACATGGCCAAAAACAAAGCCATGTTTTCTTCTTTACATGATTGTAACACCAAAAATATATATGTTGGTGATGATAGATCTCTTAATGTTTTAGGGACTGGAACTGTTCATCTAG
>APFE031185792.1:129352-158265 GCA_000404065.3 Pinus taeda
GCAATCCAAGGAGGGTATTTCCCTTTCCCAGTCCAAGTATGCTTGTGATATTCTTCGTCATTTTCACATGGAAGAATTTAAGCCAGCCCCTTCTCCCTTTCAGTCTGGAGTCAAACTTTCAGTCTCTTGTACTTCTCCTGAAGTTGATGCTACCTTATATCGTCAACTTGTAAGAAAACTCTTGTATCTAACCCATACTCGTCCTGACCTTTCCTCTGCTGTTGGCCTTGTTGCTCGTTTTATGCAAAACCCCCGTGAAAGTCATTGGAAAGCAGCTAAAAGAATACTTCGTTATGTTCGAGGTACAGTACAGTTTGGGATTCATTACAGTGCTAAAGCAGCTCCTCTATTAGTTGGTTTCACTGATTCTGATTGGGCTGGTGACCCTGATGATCGGAAGTCTACTGCCGGTTATGTCTTCACTCTTGGTTCAGGACCTATTACATGGGCTTGTAAGAAACAGGCTGCCATTTCTCTTTCGTCAGCAGAAGCAGAGTATCGTGGTGCCGTGGGAGCTAGTAAGGAAGCCTTGTGGCTTCGTCAGATCCTATCAGAATTTGGCTTTGAGCAGCAGCATCCGACTACACTTTGGTGTGATAATCAAAGTGCCATTCAGCTTTGCAAAGATCCAGTTCAGCATCAGCGCAACAAACACATTGAACTACACATGCACTTCATCAAAAAGCTCATTCATGACCATGTTCTTGAAGTGCAATATTGTTCAACAGATGATCAGGTTGCAGACATCTTCACAAAGGCTCTCACAGAGGAAAAGTTCACTAAACTTCGATATATGCTTGGAGTTCAAGAAGTTGTCACTAAGGGGGGATAGGCTCTAGTGCCTCCTTCCTTCTCCTATTGTGTCATATTTGTAAATCCTTCAATCCTATCCCAAGTTGTTCTTAGGGGGGGATGTTAGGATATTCCGACACATAGGAAATAGTTAAGTTCAACTTGGTCTAGTATAGAGTTAGGTATAGAGTTAGGTAAAGTGTGTTTCTTTAGCGTTGTACATTTTGTAACTTACAATCCGACGGTCACGATATGTAGTGATCCGACGGTTCATTCTCTCCTCGGTATTACCGACACTTGATCCGTGGCTTGACACCCGATTGGTCCATGACTTCTATTTAAAGCGCATGGAGGGTCATTTGTAGGTTAACCGTGCATGAGAGAAGCTTATGTAAATTTTCATTCTTTTATTAATAAATTGCCTGTAGTAGCCACGTTGGCGCAGGCCGTGCACTGTTTCCCTCTATGAGGGTTTTAACCACGTCAAAATACTGGTGTATTGATCTGTGATCTGTTTGTGAGTGGTGTCCTTTTGGTGTTCTGTCTGAGGAACTTACCCTGTAAATTCCTACAATTCTAACCTAAGGAAATCTTCCATAAAATGTATCTGTTGTGGCTAGACCCATTGTCGGGCTAGAGGAATTTTTTAGTGTCTACACTTATAATTTTACTTCACCACAATGCCAAAATGCAAAAGGAAGGGAAAAAAGTTACCGAGTCAAAATATACAAGGTAGGTTCCCTACTACTACTAAATATGGAACCTTGAAAATATTTTTTTCTCACAGAAATATATTAATCCTCAGAGCCTTCACCAGGTAGCACCTTCATTCATGCAAAAAAACTTCATAATAGCAAAAATTTCAAAGTAAATTCGGATTTGGAAAAAACATCTGTCCATGCACATTATAGATCATGAAACAAGAAAAGCCAAATTCATCTTAAAGTGTAGAAGGAAGACTCAAGAGTAAGCTTCCAAGTGGTTGATTTATTCTTGTTCAAATCTTAAAATAGGTGCTTGGAATATATCATCTTCAAGATTGCGTGTTCAAAGAGTGAAGTCACAAATTATGCTAATGCGTATTCAACTCAGTTTGTTGACAAAACAACCTCCACATGTCACTCCTCTATCATTCGATTGAGTTTAGGAATCACCATAAGTAGTATTATACCTCATGCGAATTAAAGAGTGTGTACAATTTAGAATGCGTCTGATATAATTTCAAACAATGCTAAAACAATATGATTTCTCCCCCAAAAACTATAGAAACAATAGGCAATGATGCTCCTCGGAAACTGTATGAAATATTCTTAAGAATATGTATGATCCTTATGGTTGTAGTTCCTATGAGAGATCCTTTTGGTTATTCTATAATTGAAAATATGGTTTTCCTATATTAAATTTAAAATATGAAAAAAGTAAAATATGGTTATGCTATAATGATATTTCTCTCTTTGGTATGATACATATTGGGAAGATATAGTGTGGTGTGTTAAAGTGCATAACTAGTCATAGAAGTAAGAGCCAACGAGTACTTGTAAATCAATGCTTTTTGTGGATAGAGTTATGAATACTCACTAGCGCTAAATATGTCTAAACAATTACTACTTTCAAGTACTTTTCTGTAAGTTACAAGATGATAATAAGTATTAGTGCTAAATATGTCTAAGGAAATACTACGTACAAATACATGTCTAGTATTTTCATCAATAGTCACCAATGGATGGCTGAATTGTTAATTCACTACCTCTATAGAATTTTAGGAGGATGTTTCTGCAAGATGTGAGCCATGCACTCTCTTAATGGATACACTATGGAGGCTATGTTTTATGTCTCTATAAACTCTCTAAATGTATTGTGTATGTTAATAATTCACTGGAGGTATTGTTTTGTATTTGTGCAAAATCTCCCAATTGTAATGTACATGTTATAAATTCCTTGAGAATTTGGTATGGAATTTTGAGATACACTAGGAATTAATGGTGAGGCTTAACCTTTAACCTGAAGATGAAGGTTAATCAAATTTCTCTTGGAAAATCCCTCCACTAAAATTTTCCATTGACTTATCCTATGTGCTCTGTAGAATGCAATGCAAGAGTGAAAAGTAAAAAAATCTTGTTATTCTTTGATGGACCACACAAACCCATGTGGACATTTCATTTTAAAGTAGCTTTGAGTTCACCAAGAAAAACATATATATTATTCATGTCCTTAAATCATGCAATGTGACTGGATTTATCATAAGGTTCATTCATGTGAGTACTGATGAAGTTTATGGTGAAACGGAGAAGGATGCCATTAAAGGAAACATGGGGCATGTTAGATTTTACCCACCAATGCTTCCTTTACAACCAAGGAAGGAGAAAATATGCCCATCATGGCTTATGGGAGATCTTATGATTTTCCTGTATACACCTCAAGAGGTAACAATGCATATGGATCTAATTAGTTTCTTGAAAACCTGATACCCAAGTTTATTATTTTGGCAGTGTAAGGGAAGCCACTCCTAATTCATGGTGATGGATCCAATGTTAGTAGGTTTTTGTAATGTGGGGATGTTTTTGAGGCTTTTGAAGTTGTTCTACAAAAAGGTGAAGTTGGGAATGTGTATAATATTGGTATGCAAAAGGAGAGAAGGGTCATTGGTGTGGCTAAGGATATTTGTAGGCTCTTTTAAATGGATGCAGAGAAGGTTATAAAGTTTGTAGATAATAGGTCTTTCAACTATCAAAGGTATTATCTAGATGGTAAGAAAATCAGGGACTTGGGATGGTCTGAGAGTAATAAATGGGAAGAGGGCTTGAAGAAAACAATGGATTGGTACATTAGACATCGTAATTGGTGGGGTGATGTGTTTGGTTCTCTGCTTCCTCATCCAACAATGCTCACAATGGTAGGAGTTGAGAGGTACACAAAATCCCATGATGTGGTTGATGCCACATATCCCTCCATAGAGAATGGAATATTTCAAAATCACATGCTAGAGCCCTTTAATTACCTTATTTTGAAGTCAACCTCGAATTTATTCATCTATGAGCGAAAATGGCTGGATCATAAGGCTTCTTGGGAAAATATTCAAAAGACAGGTCCTAATATATGAATATTGAAATGGGATATTGGAGAATAGTTTTCAAATCCTAAAGGACATATAGGGCATCAAGCCTAATAATTCTTTTAATGTTATAAGTGTGATAGGTCAATGTAATGTGGATTAGTCTGAATCCCACAAGCCTGATACTATTGCAGCCAATGTGGCAGGAACTCTGAGTTTGGTCGTTTTTTTCAAGGAGCATGGTCCTTTACATGTAAATTTTGCAACTGACTATATTTTTGAATATGATGATGGTCATCTTGAGGGAAGTGGTATTGGATTTAAGGAGGAAGATAAACCCAACTTCGTTGGGTCCTTTTATTTGAATACCAAGGTCATGGTAAGATTTTGACCCGATTTGGAATATTTTGGTTTCACCATTTTTCCACATGTTCTAGAAAAAGAGATTGGATTTATTTAATTACATTACTATATGAAAATGTTTCTACAGGTTAGGATTAGTTATTTGCATTGCATTCTAGTGTATTGAATCCCATCCCATATTTATTGCATTGGCATCTGGTATGCTCAAGAGTATTTCTCATGGGATGTTATGCTTTTATCACATTATTCATGTTCCCATTTTAGGAAATTCTGGGTCAATCTTGATATTTTAGTTCCAACATCTTGTACCTATTATTATGGATTGCTTCAATTAGTTTATTTACATGAAAAATATTTATGAGTTAAGGTGGTTTGATGGAATTTCATTAATGAAGTAGTGAGTATAATCCCATCCTGTGTATATTGCATCAACATTTGGCATGATGAAGAGTATGTTCATAGTCTTCTCAGGGCCTCCTTTGCTTTTATTGCATTTTTCATGTGCCAATCTTGGACAAATCTGGGTCAAATTTGATCTTTTGATTCGACCATTTTATATCTATATTTGAGAATAGTACAATTATGCTTTAATTACTTATTCTACATGAAAATGTTGTTTGAAATGAATTTTATTCTAATTTCATGGCATTTATTTAGTAGCTACTAGAAATCCCTTCCCTTATTTATTGCAATGGAATTTGGTATGATATAAAACCTCTCGCATAGAATTTCTTAGGGATTGGCCAGTTTTTATTGTTCATGGTCTTCTTAGGGCTTGCTTCTCTAATTTTATTGTATTTTTCATATGCCCATTTTGGATAGCTCTGAGTAAATTTTGATGTTTTATTCACATGTACACTTTTGGCATTTAAATTAAGATTTAGTAGACGTATACTACATAGCTCATGAAAGCATTTTGTTTCTGAATTCAAGTTGATGATCTCCTACAAAATTTTGAAAATGTTTGTACTCTTAGGGTTATGATACCCATCTCCTCAGACCTAAGTAAACCTCTCAATTTCATCACAAAGCTCACTCGATATGAGAAAGTGGTAAATATAACAAACAATATGACAATCCTTGATGACTTGCTGCTAATATCGATTGAGATGGAAAAAAAAAATTGCACTCGCATATGGAACTTTAAACCTAGGTGTTGTGAACCATAATGAGATCTTGCATATGCATAGAGAATATATTGATCCCACATTCAAGTGGACAAAGTTCACTCTTCCAGAATAGGCAAAAGCCATAGTTTCTCCTCGAACTAATAATGATATGGATGTCACCAAGTTGAAGACGAAATTTCTGTAGTTGTTGTCAGTAAAAGATTCATTATTGAAGTATGTCTTTGATCCCAATAGGAAAAAAAAGTTAGCCTTTCTTGAGATCATTTTTTAATTTGCTGTAGTACAATTTTTCTCTTCTTAGGTAGGTAAAGCATCCATATGCTTAATTGTGGGACCATTCAGAAGGTTGTCCATTACTTTATTATTTTTGGCTCACAAATGGAAGAGCTTATTAGGTAGGATATTCTAGATATATTATACTACTTTTGTTATGATTTCACAATTTAGTTCAAAAATGGAGGATCTCACTAGCTTTGGAATTCTAGATATGTTATATTATTCTTGTTCTATTTTTTATATTTTACATTATTTTTGTGAATGTAAGTCGACTTAAAATGTTAATGCCATTGAATTTCTCCAATGAATACTACTATTTGGAATATATTAATCTTTGACAAGACTGATCCTCTTGTATAAAAGAATTTCTCACATTTTTATAAAGTGACTTCTCAAGCTTTGTGTGTGGAAACATTCGTTTTCATTTATTGTTCTCAAAGAAATTCTATCTAGGTTCAGGTGAACTGTACATTAACAGACTTTTCAATCATTTCCTTCCTATTGAAAAGTACCTACATTATATGGAGAAAATTTTAAACTTAAATAATATAACCTCGATGTTAATTTATCTGAATTTCATACTACAAGAGCCTTATTAAGTTCACTGGAACACATTAGTTCTTTTGAAGAAAATCACTCTTACTAGTTAAATCGTGTCTCAAAAAGTAGACATCATCTATGTATCTTCATTATTTAAAGAGAATTTTGATTTTGGGTGTATGTTTCATAATTTGATTCTATTAGTTTGAATAATGGTAGGAAGAATATTGTTAAGGAAATTGATTTAGATAAATCACATGAGTTGTGATTCCCTTGTTTTGTCCAATTTGGTAGAGAATTTCCCTTTTGAAGCTAATTATAGGGAAACATTTTGTGTTACAGAATCATCCTCTTGTGGATTTGGTTGTTTACATTACTCATAGATCTTGGCTCCCCACAACTCATTGATTGTTTTTTTTCCTTCTGATGGGATACAACAGATTCTAATTTTTGAATGGATTGGAGGACTTAATTGATGAATTCCTATGGGGTGGGAAATTTTCTTCTTCATAGACTCATACAAGTGTGAATCTTCCATGAAAACATGGTTGTTGGATTTTATTGAATACTTACTATATATCTTGTGCTATTACCCTTATCACACTTTAAATCACATCCAATTTGATTAACTTGTCCAATCCTTGGGAAAGGAAAGGAAAGATGACTCCACATCTTAGGCATTTTACTCATGATTGATGTTGAAAGTCAATTTAGTCTAAATTCATAATCATAATGGTTTTAGTCTGGCCATGACATAAGTTTTAAGTATCATATTTTTATTCCCATGAAGTTTTATATCCATGACATATGTGGCTACGAATAGTTAAGGTTACACTTGTTTAGGTTGTCACCATATATGACACCGACAAAGCAATTTGTACCTAGGATACTTTTTGAACCAAAGGGTTCTACTTCAACATCAAGAGTGTTACATCTTAAGGTCTCTCATAATTGGAGATCATAGAATTTGATAACCCAACTTCAACTACTTTGTTGGCATTGGATTTTATTTTACTCCACTAAATTGGGAGAGAATATTGCAAAAACTACCCCCACCATGTGATACATGTTGCAGAGCCTTTTGGATATTTTTTTATATTCCTCAGATGGAGGGCTTATTGCATTATTCCTTTAGGTACCCAACACCCCCTTGAGGATTGAGTTCACAAACAACAAGGAAATGTTGATGCAACTCATACAATAGAGATGCTCCTATGAAATCTAGCATTAAAAGAGGGCTTCTACTAGTATGATTGTTTTGGTTAAGGTAGACCTACATGTACTTGTGTATGTATCAAGACTATAAATAGAAACCATGGTAAATGTTTTAACTTGTAGTCTATGATATTTTTTATTATACTAATAAAATTTTAGTGGGTGGAAATGAGTGGTCATGTCTAACAACAAGTTGATTGTAAGGAAAGATACTGGGTCAAAAAAACACTGTAGTATAATGCTATATAGGCTTTAACATAATTGAGGTTTTTGCAATGTAGGCACCATAGCAGTGCATTTAGTTGCATAAGTCCCTAGTGTAGTGCATCAGGTTGCAACTCCAGAGCGAGGGATATCTGAAGTATATTTTGGATTATTTTATGGTTGACGTATATCAATGTTGAAGAAAGAAACCATCTTTACCTACAAATTAATGGGCAAATTGTCAATGTGAACAAACATAAAATATTGCAATTTCTAGGTTTACAATCATAAACATTTGAAACATGAGATGAGAGCCTCTCTTGTAGTAAAAAAATATTATAATTGAATGATAATTATTCACTTAAGAGATTGGCTTCATTTTTTCTTTACAAACCCTTTTATTTTTTCATTCTTTTAATTGTTACAAAATGGCGAGCAATAAGGAAAAAATCAATAATTGCAAGTTGTAAAATTTATTGAAAGGATTTAGATCAATATAAGATCATATACAAAACTCCTTGTAAGAATCCCAATCAATGTACAAGGAGAGATGCAGTAAGCATCATAAACACTTACCTAGTTAGGGTTTAAGTTTGGTTGTACTTGTCAAGGTAAGGTTTAAAGGCACAATGAACACACTGTAATGTTAATCCCATACCTAGTTGGGGTTTAAGTTTTCATGTACTTGACAAAGATAAATCTTTAAAGACACAAGGGACATACTGTAAATTTAATCCTATATCATACGACACTTCAAGATTTCATTGTAAAGTTAAAATTTAAGTTCATAGAATAGGACATTTGAAGATTTTGGAAAGATGAATGTTAAATGCATTTCAAATTCCAATGACCTCCATACATGGGTAATAATTTCATTGAATTCTCATGTAATTTGTTTAAAATTTCCTTATATCAAACAAACAGTTTAGTGAGGAGATGCTGATCTATGGAGTTTAAGTGTTAATAGTTATTGGTAAGTCAACAAACATAAGTACACAAAGATTTGATGTTACAAAGGAGAAGCAAATGTGTGCATACCTGTTTAATCAAGGTTTGGTCTATGCGAAAAAGTCAATTCTGAGCATATTTTAAATTTCTTAATCAAATTTGTTGGCATGAATGTAGTAGATAGTGCGTGCATAGAAAAACTATTATGTAAGCTGGTGACTTAAATAAAGACCAAAGCCTAATATTGCAACATTCTCTTCTTGTTGTCATAACATAAGCTTGTAGTGTGAATTGTTTCCAGATTGGGTAGTTAGACAGGAGAAAATGTTATCTTATTCACATGAGTTTAATTCTTCTTGTTACATAGTTCACTCTTGGTGAGTGAATTGTTGTTGTTTCAGACTAGGCATATTTTTTTATTATTAGGTTCTTTAAAGTAGAGTTTTGGGCCAAACAAAAGTTGTAATCTTGGACTATGATCTGGTAAAGAGAAAGGATGACAGATCCTGGTAGTGTATTTGCATATTACCAACGTAGATCCATGTGATCATATTTTAAATTTATTAATCAAATTTTATGGCATGGATGTAGTAGACAGTGCGTACATAGAAAAATTGTTTTCTAAGTTGGTGACTTAAATAAGGACCAAAGCCTAATATTGCAACATTCTCTTCTCGCTGTCATAACATAAGCTTGTAGTGTGAATTTTTTCCTGCTTGGGAATTTAGAGAGGAGAAAATGTTATCTTATTCATGTGAGTTTAATTCTTCTTGTGACATAGTTCACTATAAGTAAGTGAATTGTTGTTGTTTTAGAGTAGGCATAGTTTTTTATTATTAGGTGCCCCAAAGTAGATTTTTAGGACAAAAACAAGTTGTAATATTGGACTGTGAACAGGTAAAGAGAAAGGATGAAAGATGTTGGTTGTGTATCTTCATATTACCAACATAGATCCATATGAGCATATTTTAATTTTCTTAGTCAAATTTGTTGCCATGGATGTGGTAGATAGTGTGTACATAGAAAAACTGTTATGTAAGATGGTGACTTAAACAAAGACCAAAGCCTAATATTGCAACCTTATCTTCTTGTTGTCTTAACATAAGCTTGTAGTGTGAATATTTTCTAGCTTGGGTAGTTAGAGAGGAGAATATGTTATCTTCTTCACATGATTTTAATTTTTCTTGTGAAACAGTTCACACTTGGTGAGTGAATTGTTGTTGTTATTTAAGAGTAGGCATATATATTTATTATTAGGTGCCCAAAGGTAGAGTTTTGTGTCAAACAAAATTTCTAATATTGGACTATGATCAGGTAAAGAGAAAGGATGGTAGATCTTGGTTATGTATCTACATATTACCAATGTAGATCCATTTGAGATTATTGTAAATTTCTTAATTAGATTTGTTAGCATGGATGTAGTAGACAATGCATGTACAAAAAAAATGTTATGTAAGTTGGTGACTTAAATAAAGACCAAATCCTAATATTGCAACATTCTCTTCTTATTGTCATAACATAAGCTTGTAGTTTGAATTATTTCCTTCTTGGGTTGCTAGAGAGGAGAAAATGTTATCTTCTTCACGTGAGTTTAGTTCTGCTTGTGACATAGTTCACTCTTGGTGAGTGAATTGTTTCTATTTCAGAGTAGGCATATTTTTTATTATAAGGTGCCCTAAAGTATAGTTTTGGGCCAAACAAAGGTTGTAATATTGGACTATTATAAGGTAAAGAGAAAGGATGAAAGATATTGGTTGTCTATCTGCATATGTAGATTGAGCTGAGCATATTTTAAATTTCTTAATCAAATTTGTTGGCCTGGAAGTAGACGATAATGCATACACAGAAAAATTGTTATGTAAGATGGTGACTTAAATAAGGACCAAATCCTAATATTGAAACATCTCTTATTGTTGCCATAACATAAAGTTGTAGTGCGAATTGTTTCTAGCTTGGGTTGTTAGAGAGGAGAAAATGTTATCTTCTTCACGTGAGTTTAATTCTGCTTATGGCATAGTTCACTCTTGGTGAGTGAATTGTTTTTATTTTAGAGTAGGCATAGTTTTTTTATTAGGTGACACTTGGTGAGTGAATTGTTGTTATTTCAGAGTAGGCATAGTTTTTTTTATTAGGTGCCCCAAAGTAGAGTTCTGGGCCAAACAAAAGTTGTAATCTTGGAATATGATCAGGTAAAGAGAAAGGGTGACAGATCTTGGTGTTGTATCTGCATGTTACCAACATAGATCCATCTAACTCTGGATCTATCATGTGTCGAGAGGGATATATCTAATTTGTCTCTCAAAAATTAGAGAAACAAAAGGCAATGATGCTCCTCAAAATATGTATGAAATATGTCCTAAGAATATGTATGATCCTTGTGGTTGTAGTTCCCATGAGAGATACTTTTGGTTATGATACAATTTACTATATGATTGTGCTATATTAGTTTTAAAAGATGAAAAAATTAAAATATGGTTATGCTATAATGATCTTTCTCTCTTCAATACAATACATATTGGGTAGATATAGTGTGGTGTGTCAAAGTGTATATTGAGTCATAGAAGTAAGAGCTAATGGGTATTCGTAAATCTATGTTTTCTATGAATAGAACTCTGAACAATCACTACTACTAAATATGTCTAAGCAATTACTACTTTCAAGTACCTATCCATAAGTTACAAGATGATGATACATATTAGTGCTAAATAGGTCTAAGAAGTTTCTAATTACAAATACCTGTCTCGTATTTTCTTCAATAGCCACCAATGGATGGGTAAATTGTTAATTGGCTACCTCTATAAAATTGTAGGAGGATGTTTCTCCAAAATGTCATCCATACACTCTCTTAATGGATACATTATGGAGGTTATGTTTTATGTCTTCGTAAACTCTCCAAATGTAATGTGTATGCTAAGTATTCACTAGAGGTACTATTTTATATTTGTGTAAAATCTCTGACTTGCAATGTACATGATATGAATTCCTTGGGGATACACTAGGACTCAATGATGAGGGCTACTGTTTAGCCTTACGATGAAGGTTAATCATCAAAAATAAAAGATGGTCTGGAAAATAACTCCACTAAAAGTTTGCATTGACTTATCCTCCATGCTGAGTAGAATGCATTGCAAGATTGTAAAGTACAAAATCTTGTTATCCTTTGATTGACTATTGGCCAAGGTACTGGCAGCAAAATTGTGGGTGTAAATGCAATAGATGTAGAGAAAGTTGTAAATAATACAAACAAGATAATCCATGGAATTTTAAAGGCATTGCTGGGAAACAGGAAGTTCTAAATGGAATAAATGTAGAGAAAGTCATAAATAACATAAACAAGTCAGACCATGGACTTTCTATATACGTAATTTGTAGAGCATAAACCTTTTCATGGGGGCTTAGAATTCCATATATAAAAGCAACTTTGTCAATCCATACATGGGAATGCTAGATTGTACTTAATTTATTCCAATCACCTTGCAAATTTATCCCTTCCATATAAATGTTACCTAGCACCACATCAAATATTGTAAGACATTTATGTTGTGAGACTGAAAATGTGCGAATGTTGTAGATGTGTATCCCATTTTAGCAGTCCCTACATACACAACCGAATGGAGCTATCTAAATAATAAGATAGCCTGAAACTGCTACCATGTAATTAGGTTGGTGTGATCCCTGTTTGGAGGTGTTCAACCTTCATGCAAAATAGAAACACTTTTAGTAGATGTAAATTCAAGGTCGAGGGGTGTCTTCCTATTGAAAAATAAAGGAAGGTAGTATTTCTTGTGTCTACTTGTAGCTTGACAACTATATTCCATGATGAAGTTAATGCTAAAAACTATAATTCCTTTTCTTTCTATGATATAATGGAACGAAGCCATGGAGTTCTTTGAGGCTGCAGTTATTTCTCATCTCCCCAACACAGATCGAGTGACATTATTTCCTGTCAACTTTATTTTAAAGCATTGGCCATGCAATTTTTCCATCACTTCTCCATTTGATCACAACCAGGGATATGTCTGGGTATATTCAAACCCAATGTGGGTGGGGAAAGGTGGATTTTCCATCCATACTTCCTTTTATCACAAATAGAAATGTGTCCAAGTGTGTTTGTGGTCAGGCTAGGGGTGAGGTGGGAGGGGTTGTGGGGTGTCTCTATTGCAATCATTGATTAATTCAATAGGTGAAGTACTAGCATATGGTGCCTAGAAAGGGATGTAGATCATTTAAGATGCAAAAGAGTTCCAATATTCATTCAGTATATGTTAAGTTTAACGATATATATAGAAACTATGATAAATTGTTTTACATTGTAAACAATCCTATTCAAATATTATTATTTTATTGAAAAGATACATTATCTAGTAATGAAAACGAATATTTATTGTTGGAATCTGGAATGGAACATTTTACTTTTGTTTTTAAATTTTTACAACATTTATTTTAAGTATCTTATTTCATGGACTAGGATATGCCAAAAACTATTCTAGGAATTGAATTACATTTTTCTCAAGATGATTTACTTGCTCCTACGACCTCATGTTAGAACCAAGTGATTACAAACACAAAAGCTCTTGCAAAGATAAAAACACCTTTACAAACCAATGCTGCAAAAAGACTTGAAACATCCTACACAACACTTGGATCATTTAGGTGGGATCAAGATAATGAAAAATGAAGGTGAGGTTGACATCATAATTTTTGTTCAGATATTTTTAAGAATAAGCAAGCTATTTTATAATGTGAAAGAGTTTCGAACAACCAAGAACCCTATGATATATGTTATTTTTTCCAAAATCCTCATATGGGTTTTAGTAATGTAAAATTTTGCAGGTATATCTATTTCTTGAGGGATTAAATCAAGAGAAGTTGTTTCTAATTTGTAGCCTTAGTCATTTAATGCCAAACTTCATGATATCTAAGGAAATAATTACTTATGTAGGGTGCCAAAGTTGAACAAGGCCATTATGCCAGAAAAATGTAGACTGAGTATTAAGTCTCAACATGTTATTATTACTCTTCCGAAGGCTGAGAAGGGTAATTGGCTACATGTTTATTACAAGGAGGATAATGTTGGTTGCTGAAATTCCATATTTTGTAATGATTTTGAGATTTTCTTCTTGTCTTATTAAAATTTTATTATATTTTATGGGAGCATGTCTTGTGTTATTTAATGTATTTTAGATTCTTTCTCATTAAGATTCTAACCTATTATTGTTGATTATTATGTGCAATTAAAGTCAAACCTTGAAAAGAACAAAGATCCAATGATAGGAATCATGGATCCGAGGACAGTAATAATGTTTATACGTTCCAGACACTTACAATTCATTCATTTGCTTACAGCTAGATTTCAAAAAGTTTTCCTTTTCATTTTTAGTCGGAGAAGAAAAATGTAACTATAAGAAGACAAGAATCCTTTAGACAATAATATGCATGAAGAGTGTCATGATGATATGAAGAAAAATACTTCCAAATATTTGAGTGAAACATGATCAGTTAATCAATCGGATGCATTAAAATGATATGGTGGTGACATGTAAGAGTAGATTGAAATTTAGAGCTCTTTATATGCCTATTCAACAACAAAGGCAATTAGAATTATGAGATGAATACTTTGTAGTATTATAAGGTGTTTATTGCGCTAGAGTGTTTTCTCTATGCTAGTTTACAGTTTTGATGATTTTCAAGTTGGTTATTACAATCAAATATCCTAAGGTTGTCAAAACTAGAAAAAAATAAAAAAAATTAAGAATTATATTACTCTTTGATTTGGCTGTCAATTTCTTAGTATATACGCAAATGTATTTTTTCACACTTGCATATATTCAAGTAGGCTAGCTTGGAAGTCCTCTCTCTCACTTGGGAAGGATGGGAGATGGAAAGCCTTCCTCTCTCCTCTCTAAGTTAAGAGTTGGAAGGATTGCCTCTCCACCAAAAGTTGGGATTGGAAGGGATCCTTCTCCATCAAGTGTTGGAGGAAGGAGTTCTCCTATGCCATCATCAAGAATCAAATTTGGAAGGAATACTTCTCCATCAAGGATTATTGAGAGGATGAATGACATGAATGTAGAGTAGGATAATTGGTGGGAAAGACGTTGGGGTGTGAAAGGCGATGGCAATCACCCTAGGAAACTTGAAATTGCTAATATGAGTGTAGCATATGGTTATAGGAATGGAGATGACTGCAGGCATCAACCAATGCATGGTTCTCTAATTGATGGCTATGGAAATTACAGGGGTTAGAGATTCTCATGTGGACTACATTCACATGTACAATCACTTAAGGAAATTGATATAATAAGCAGTAGAATGGTGTATAGAAACTAGAAAAATTCAGAGGAAGAAGAATACATGTGGGAGGATATGAGCCCAAGATTGGAGAATCATGGTAGAGGAAGTGACAACTCAAGGAAAGATGATTATTTTCCTAGTCACCAAAAGAAGTGGTCAGGCTTAGAGAAAGAGAAAATAATGTGTCTACAACCTTCTCTTCCTAACATTGATTGGAATATGCATGGACCCTTATCTGATATGGATAGACCTATGATGAGTGAGAAGGAGAGATGACCTCCTAGAAGGGTAGCCTTCTTTTCTCCCTTCTCTCTTTTTTGATCTAATTAGTCTAATGACAAACTATTTCCCATTTACTTTTTTCCTTCTTGATTTTTTAGTGATTTCCTTTATATGTAAAGACAAAGGATATTTGGTTGAATGGTATTTTTATTAATGTAGGAGTATGAAGAGTGCTAGCCATATTCTCTTCTGCAATTAGGAATTGTGTCCTGAAATATCAAAGATACTTCCATTGAGACATCATCTTTGCTCCAAATTAGTCAAGGTGCTTTAGGACATCGAGTTGTAATGGGTCGACCTCCTCACCTAAAATATCAAAATCATAGCCCAAAATCATAATCAAGGCTAACAAAACTTCAAGTTATTGTTCTTGGCCACATCAATTCAAGTTTTGGCTTGGCATATTCATTCAATTTAACTCATTCTAGCAGTCACCCTATGGCTTCAGAGAATGAATCTAGGTTAATAGGTATAGAAATACCATTAGGAATTGTACCAAAATCTCAGGGTAATTCTATATTTTCCCTTGGCTTTGATACCCCGAGCTTTGAATTCATTTCGCCTATGAGACCATCATCAAGTGAATTTACTTTCTCGCAAAGTAAAAAATCATAGAGACTTTCTTCTTTGTCTTCTATAAAAAACGTTTTACAACCTTCTATGAAAATGATGCCACATATACCTCGATCTACACCACCCCTTCAACATCAAAAATTTCAACCACCAAACTATCAACATTAGACTAATTTCATGAAGCCTTATCAATCAAAAGTTCAACTTACTTCTCTCCATTCATTCCCA
Organism: Pinus taeda; assembly: GCA_000404065.3. NCBI lineage: Eukaryota > Viridiplantae > Streptophyta > Pinopsida > Pinales > Pinaceae > Pinus > Pinus taeda. Next base: position 145,250 of record APFE031185792.1, read on the forward strand.
AGGTCATTATTCATAGTCCTCTCAACAATCTCCACTTCAATAACAGCTTGTTCAAGACGTTCCTCAACAACTACCACAATTATAGCAAGTGCCACAATCTAAAGCTACTACACAGTCGTTGAATTAATTACCACACAATCTTTCACAAGGTACCCAAATTGCACAACAATTACCAATACCTCAGGAACTACAAAAAACTCTCCTTACACCATTTCAGCATATTACTTCATCTCAGGCATTGACACAATCCCAACCTCCACAACAATCATAGTTAAGTTATGGGAATCCCAAACAATGATATTTGTTGTGACTAGTAACATGACGAATCCTAATTGAGGCTTAGTATCAAGGCCTTATTTAATTCCTATAGGGCCCAATAAATCATATTCCTAGGTTTTAGGAGCGAAACCTCCTCTTCCTCATAGCCCACCACTAGCTTCATTATTGGTAGCATCAACATCAATGCCATCATAGTCAACAAATTCAAACACCACATTACCATCTTTGATGGGAAATGTGTCATCTCTTTTAAGGTCACTGATGGCAAAGGCTATAATATGTGTATAAAATTTAACCTCCTCTTCTTATAATCCATTTATACTAGTTTCTTTTGGTGTAATAATAAATCAATTCCCAGATAAAAGTGAAACTATACTTGCAGTTTCTATTACGAGATACTTGTTTCCAGCCCCATGTTTGAATGCAACACCTCCAAAGTCTATTCCAGCTAAAGCACTGATTGCTACTCATGATATCATTGGATCTAAATTCAATTCAAATACACTTAAGTTCATTATGAATTTTTTCTTAGTGCATTGTATGAGGATTTTCCAGGACAATGCACAACATGTAGTTTGCAGTTCAAGTTTCAAGAAAAGAAAAACAATCACATGGATTGGCATATGTCTCAAAATTAAACTATATCTATGAGTCGAAAGCAAAGAGTACCATATTCAATGTCTTGAAATCAGTTTTTGAGTACTGAGGAATGGCTCAGTGTAACATAGGTGTCAACATCCAAGGTTGTTTCTACTTTCTCCCCTCTGGAAACAATTTTGGATAAAAACGATACTGAGGAAGTGGCAGTGCGTCTTGATGACAGACATTTAATCACTCTGAACTCAAATATAATACATTTTGTATTTATAGATATAGTGGTGAACCCTACTACACTTATGCACATGATTAAGAAAGCACATGTTACACAAAGGCATGATTAATGTCAGCAAACAAATCCTCCCTAATGTCCTAGTAAAGCACTTGTTACTGCATCTGGGAAAGAAATAACGACTGACCCAAACACACTTAAGAATTCAAATTTACAACATAAAAAGACATTTCAAGCACTAAGAACTTCTTCCAAACCTATCACTCAAGCAACTTCCATTGTATACAAGTTTTTATTCAACATAGCGATTAGTTTATCTGGAGTAATGACTATGGAAAGATCAATAGTTGGAAAAGTATATATATAATATATTATATATTAAGAGATATATCTATAGATATATACATATACATTTCATCCCTATATGTGGGTTGACGTAAGTGACCTAAGGCATATGGATTTGGTGATTTGTCTTGGATTAGTCGGTGGCATTTGAAAATATGAGTTAGATCAGTGTTTCTCTACGTTGGGAGAGACACATGTGACTTCAATTCTAAGCCATTTCAAATGTAACATGTTGCATCATTTGACTATTTCTTCTATTTTCTTTCCAATATTCCCTTGGACGAGTTATTCATCATTCATGTTATTTGTTGGTTGGGTAGGCTAGACACTCTAAGAAACCTTAGATGAATCCTCATGATCCGTCTCATATTCTTCACACGAAGTCAAGTAATGATAGTGTGAACTTGAATGGGATAGATAAACATTTCATCCTAGTGAGCATGCATATACATATGGATTTAGGACCATCAACTGCAAATCTGGGTCGAAATTTGTAATGGGCTCCTTATTTGCCTAATATTGAACAAAATTTAATGGAAAAGATTGCAAGAATTTCTGAATTTCTAAGAAATTCTAACATGAAAACATTATTTGTTATATCATAAAAAATTTCTGTTGGGAAATCCAATAGAGAAAATTACCCCATTCACTTGGATCAGGAATTCAATGAATCTTTGAAATCTCCAAAGGAAGATACTAAACCAGGTATAACACTTCTGAAGGATTCTAGCATGGTTATACCCCTCTCATAGAGTTTTTCAAATGAAAATACCAGAATCACACAAAAGAATTTGAATCCATGGGTTGACGTTGATCATCCCTTAGAAGGGCTAAGTGAAGAGAAATGCCTTGCAAACCAACAAGAATGAGCAGATAGAATTGACAAAAAAATAAGATGTTTAGCACCAAGCAACTTTGCGTTGTTTTGGACCATGATCAAACACTTCTAAATTCAGCTAAGGTGTCATAAAAATACAAACCATCTTGTTATAATTTTGGTGATTCCTAGGCAAAGAGGGATGTGGGGTAAACGAAACTATTCATCATAATTTGAGTATATAAATGTTGCTAATTCATGATTATTTTTGTCCAACAATTTATTGAAATAGATCATGTGCACGACGAAATGCCAAGGAAGGAGGAGAAAGACCAAGAGAAACCTCAATATAAGATTTTTTTCTTTCCCTATATGGGAATGTAGACTAAATTGTGGCCTAGAATATAATTGTTTTTGGACAAGGTTTGTGTAATTTGGGTTGAGCTATTAATATCTTTGTAAATTGTAGTTCTTACAAGCAATATTCGATTTACAATGTGAAATTGACAACTTATGTGTATGCCAATAGATGAATCTATTCTTTCTATCGTCTAATTCATTCTTTTATATTTTATGTTGTGGGCAAACAAGTTGCATGAACTATATGTTTATATAATAGGAAATGAATTTTATGCCATAAAGGTGGCCAAAGTACTTGATGCCACAGGAACTTTATTTGCAGGACGTGTTATTTTGAAGTGATGAGGCTAATCTAGATGGAGGTGATAGGCTACCTAAAAGTAAATATCTAGATGGTCTTTTTGGAATGGAATATGTAGTAGTAATTATCAATGAATCTGCAAGGGTTTAACCATATCATAGATATAATTTAACTGTGGTCAAAAGTTAATTCTTTTTTAGTGTCCAATAAAGAACTTACAATTGTTAATTTCTTCCTTTCAAAAGTGGTGGTTAAAGATATATGTTAGTGTTCATAAAACTGAGAGATTGCCATGTATAAATACTTGTATTTTCCTTGTAGTGGGTTCCAATTGGATTTCTAGGGTTGTCATTGTGAGAAGTAGACGTTGACGAGAACATAGAGGATGTAACACTGGCATCTTCTTTAGTGGTAAGATGCTAAAAAATAATCTATAACATATTATGTTTGTGACAACTCAAATTTAAAGATATTTCCCAAGTTGTCATCGTATGGTTTCTTTCCTAACACATATGCCCTTCAATTCAAACATAGGTGATTGAGAAAATTGGCCATAATTTTTTCTCAAAATAGACAGTCCCATGGAGTGGATGTCTGGGAATTCCTTGCATTTGAACAACAAAAAATTTACAAATATTATAAAGTGGTTTTTAATAGGGTTTTTCTAGTTGCAGAAGTGTAGCCACATCTTCACCCTTGTGTAATATGGTTGAACAATTTGGTGCAGTATGCAAAACACAAATTGATGGCAAAGTGAATCATGTTGTAACCATTGCCCCTAGGACTGACAAGTTATGCATTTTACCTTTTATCCAATATGAAAGTCTTGGCATATATTATTTTAATGTCTAATAGCATAATTTTTTTTGGAAAAAGGGGGATTTTATTCTCAATATGTCAATATTATTACATATAAATGACAAATTTGTCAATTGGGTTCTCTCAAGTCTCCACCTAGGTTCTGTTCTTGTAAGCGACATGACAGGACTTTTACAAAATCCAGTGTATTCTGGGGACCATCCTTGGAATGAAGGGAAGTGCCTAGTGGGTATCCTTGGGGAATGCAGCAAGTTGAAAAAATAAAAACATATAAAGTCCAAACATGGTGACAAGATGAAAAATTGTACTGAGCATGGCACTAACCCAACATATAATATGAATTAATTAAAATTTCACATGATATTTTGATTCTCATATTTTTATTTCACTTATTTAGTGAAAATTATATATTAAAATACAAACTTAACTCAAATAAAACTGAAATAGAGAAGCATAATAATGAAGATGTTTCTCTCTCCACTACCTTGCAATGTTATTTTTCTGAATTATACTTGAATTTCACTGATAATAACCTACATTTATATATTTCTTCTAGAACTTAATTGACATCACAATAAACATATGAATATCCCATTAAGTATGATCTAAAGATGATTCAAAGAATCTCACCTTTATCCTAAGCATGTGGTAGAGTAATTCGTGAGGTGTGAATTTTTATTAGAGGCACTGTTTGTTTGCTTGTTTTAGTTAGAAAAGGGTTTGGTCTTGGTTTAATGTGACTTTCCATTTATCATTTGTAGCATGTTGAGAAACAGGAAAGAATATTGTGTGAAATTTATCTTGAAAAAATAGGTGTTGAATAAAAGGGTAGACAGTTTAACAGAGCTACAATCCCCAATCCCCTTTGGTAAAGTCAGAGGAACATCTTTGAAATCTTCCTAAGAATACACTGTTAGTGTCGGTCTTGAGCCCTCCATCGGTGATCAAAAGCTCTTTGCATTATGCATAGGTAGGTGTCTCATCACTGTCGGTTTTGCATCCCGTTAGGCATGCCATAAGACTAATGGAGGAGCTGGTCCTTGTTCCCTTCTTGGCTTTGCTAGATCAGATCATATCATTTAAATGAGCTTGTGTTACACTTGTTTTATTTTTGTCTTGAAATCCCAAGTCTTAGGTCTAGGGTTTTGGTCAAAATCACTGCAAGGTCATGAGTCAAAGGTCTAATAGTCCCCAACAAGCCGGAAGGAGGTATATAAATATGTTCCATTGATATTTTTCATCAGGTACAACTCATTTATACCTTGGATTTAAAAACCCTGTTTTTAAACCCAAGGTCATGTGAAATTTGCAAAAAATAAGGAAAAATTTCAAAATTCTTCAAAATGCCGGCAATAACCCTGGTCTCCTCGCCAAAGTCCATCAGATGGTCAACCTACAAAAAGAATGGAGTTAAAGCACTCAAAAGATCAAATTCAGGACAAAGTGAACTCAAAACAGTGTTAAAATGAATGTCAAAACAAAAACATTAGAAAGTGGGTTTGGTAAGTTAATTTTTTCAAATTTGGGCCTATAAAGAGTAAATTTCCCTCTAAACAGCCTCATTATGCATTTGAGAGCTTGCAAAAACAAGTGAGAAGTCAAAAGAGGCGATTTGCAGCAAGTTGGAGTCATTTTCAGGGGGCGCGACCACTCAAGCTCGGTGCGCGACCAGTTGGGCGGGGCACGGCCACTCAACGACCCCTCTACAGTGCAGTTTTCTCAAGGGCGCAACCACTAAGGCGGGGCGCGACCACTCAGAGTAGGGGCGCGACCACTCAAACTGTTTTTTACAGAATCACTCTTAATCGACCAAATCACCCTCTTGCGTGCTAAATTGATTGAGGTAGGCACTCAATTCATGAATGATGATATGGATGGTGAAAATAATGATGTGTGTCATGGTTTTATCATTTAAAGTTGCAAGTGAATGGATTAATATGGCCGTTGCTAATGTTTGTAAAATGCTAGGGTTTTGTGACTGTTTCAAGTGTTTATTGTCCCATTGATCCCTTCCTTTTTCCCACTCTTTCATTAATAATCATGTTTGCATCTCTGTCCTATTTCATTTGCACATAAATGTTGCCCTACCCCCATCCCTAAGTTATAAACCCTACCCCTCTCACAAGCACTCAAACCCTAATTCCCTCTACCATACACATGCAAAAAACTAAAACAAAAAGAAAAGATACATTGTAAAGACTGAAGAGAGTCATGCAAATTTAATGTGCTGTATATTTAAAAGCATGTACAAACCTATATATATCCTTGACATCCCCTTATACATGAAACACTTTCCCTTCATGTGAAAATGATGAGTATGTGCTCCTTAATGTGCATGTAACCCTTAAAGAACAAAAAGAGCATAATCTGCCTTATAACACACATGAACTCCTCAGTGAATTTGGTGTATGGTGTCCCTATGTTCCTCTTGATTCATGTATGCCCCTTCCATGTTCATTATCATACATGTTTTGTCCCATATGAGATGTTCTTGGCAAATGATTTCCCAATGTTAAAACGGTTCCTATATGCATGACAATGTGTAAAGTTTCCCTTGAAAAATTCCCTGTTATTATCATATATTCCCATTCCTTGTTAAAGAAGTTCCCTCCCCTAACATTCCCCTCATGTTTTTTCCCCTTGAAATAGCATAGAGTTCAGTACTTTTGCAGGTAGAGGCAGCAGTCCAATTTGTCCTTCAGTTTTCCCATCTTGCTCCAAAACCATGTCAGATACCGAGACTTATGAGCAAGGTGATGACCATTCATCATCTACAGAGGTTGAGGTACAACAGAGGCCTCGTAAGGGTGGCAAAGGTGGTCATCATAGGAGAGAGGAACCCACCTCTTTGGCAGAATTGCAGGCCTGTCCTTTGGCAATGAATGGTTTCCGTTATATGTCATGTTTTCAGTTCTGTGAGAGGCTTGCTCAGATTCAGCATCACAGCGAGTTGGCCCGTTTATTTGTTTTGCACCTTCATGATGGGCAGGTCACTCTTGCGGGGGTGAATTTTGTACTATCTCCGGAGGTGATTTCAGAGGCTACCAGGATACCGAATGTTGGTGAGGTGTGGCCCAAGCGCAAAATGCTGGATTTTGTTTATTTTGAGCCATATGTCAGGCCAGCATTCGTGAGTCACTTGTCAGGGGTATTTCCTTTCAGATTCCTCCGGGCAGAGTATGCTCCAATCATGCGGCTTATCATGCATTACTTTATATGCGAGGGAAGATTTTCACAGGTCTTCTCTTGTCACATTCGCCTGTTGATGCACTTTACCCGAGTGAGGATGATGAACATCCCGGTTTTCTTCTTCCAGGACATTCAGAGAATGGCGTCCGTATTTCAGAGGCAGTCCCCAGCTCAGCAGCATAGGAGTTTGTGCCATCATGGTCTCATCCAGCTCATTGTTTCTCATCAGTTGAGTCAGCAGGGCATTCCATGGGCAGATTTCATTTCTCATGAGTTCTTTACAGCGCCACCACAACCACAGCTAGAGCATGAGGCCATTCATGAGGAGGGAGGTCCATCACACCAGCCCGAGATCATTGTTCCGAGACATGTTGTTTCTCCACTACAGTGTACATATCAGAGGGGTCATAGGACCTTGTTCGCAGCAGCTCGACGAGTATTTTCTCCACAGCAGGTGGAAGGGGTCTCGTCATCATCATCAAATCAACGAGTGTTATCTCCACACCAGGTGGAAGAGGCCTCGTTACCGCCAGCAGCACAGGTAGCAGAGAGGGGCAAGCAGCCCATGATTGAGGAGAGTGTGTCAGGTGATCCGGTTATTGATCTTGACGCCGGTTATCCTAGCACAGATCTCAAGGATATCATCCGAGAGCAAAGCATCGAGATTCATTCGCTGCAAACAAAATTATTGATGGCAAAATGGATAATCAAATATTTAGAGCAGCGAAAAAAACAACTTGAGGATGAGAAAGAGTTGGATGAGCTGTGGAGGATTCGAAGTGATCGAGTCATCAACCGTAGGAGGCCCGGTGACTTGCTGCCCAAGGAGAGGGAAACCATGCTTATCCGGGTGAATACACACTTAGAGAAGTTGTTGGAAAAGTCCAACCAAGAAAAGAAGCTGCTAAAGAACATGAAGAATCATTATTGGGCAATGATGCATGTTTGTAAGGCAAGAATAAAGATTCTTCAAAGGAGGTTGACCGAGGCTCCTAAAGGGAAGAAGAAGCCCAACCCGCTCCGTATCTTGGCTGAGGCCTCTCTCACTCACCATGATACTCATTAGCCTCCCCCTAGCAGCAAACCCAAGAAATTTTGAGAGTTTTGAGGCATTTTTGGCATTTTTGAGAATTTTACAGGTTTTGGCCGTTTGAGTGGTCTCACCCCGTGGGCGACCAGTCATGAGGACAGCTCAGAACGGGGAAAAATCTACATTTTTGGAATTTTCATGCAAAGATACACTTGCCTATGGAAGGGTTTCAAATTTTATGAAGATTTGGGCTCCCAAAAGCTCAAAATACATGTAAATTTTGACTTTCTACCCCTTTTTTGAGTTGCAGAAAGCTGCCTTGGAAGAAATGACTTTTGAGGGGTCAAATCAACTCTAAATTCAGAAATTCTAGTTGGGTTGGAACGTAGACTCATAGTCCTTTCCAATGAGCTATCTTGCACCTGATTTTGACATCGGGAAGGCCGTCAAACAGGGCTGCCAATGTGCGCGACCAGTCAAAGTCAGAGGCGTGACCACTCAGGGAAATTTCCCTGTTTTGACCAGTTCGGCCAGCAAAACATCGTTTTCACCTTGGTTGACTTTTGAGGCATGTAAATTATGGATTTTTGTGTAAATTTCATGGCACTTAGATACTTTTACTCTTCTTGACCACTTCTAGAAGTTTCCTTGATGTAAATGGTAAATATTTAATGCATGGATAAGTTTCCTAAGTTTTAGAGGCAAGTTGTTTTGACTGCCTATTATCTAGTGATTAGTTTAGAATTAGTTGCAACAGCTCCTAGGAAGTTGAGATTGACCCCTAGAGGTGGGGAAAGGAGTTAGATCTTCTATATTATGCCTTCTCTTACTCATTTTCATGGTTGGACTCTTGAGGGAGAAGATCTATTGTATATTTTACTTGTATCTCTGCAATCTGAGGAAAAGGAAGGCCAGGGTTTTGCAGACATCATTGTGGATTCTTGTGGATTATTGTGCTGATGGTGTGTTTCCTACTTGTCATTGTAAGTGTGTTTATGTGTTCCATCTCTTATTCTATTGCTGCTAATTAAACAAAAGAAATGATAAAGTTTGAATTCATGCATGCCATGCTCAGCTTTCAATTTTGTTTAATATTTATGTTTTCCACTGTCTAGAGAGGATTCAAAGTCATTGTTTGCCCTCTTTAGCCTCTCTTCTTTTCTCCTTGATCACCCATCTCAGCTAAAGGCATCAGCACAAACTCCTACCTTGCCCCAAAGACCCACCTGCAAAAACTGAGCTCAATCCCCGCACCCTGAATTGCACTCCCTCCAATTGCCACCAAAAACCCCAAAAACTTTAAATCAACCCTCCTTATCAGTTTACTAGCCTAATATCTGTGTTACCTTGATTGGTCATCTCTTCCCATTGAAAATTTAACGAGATTGACCGAAGAGAGCCTTCTCATACCCCGTAGGGCTAGCTACGAGGTGAAATGGTTTGATGTTGCCTTGAAGGTTTGCCTTTCTCAGCCTGAGGTGAAATCTCAAGCTCTAACACCACAAATTTTTTTTTTTGTTGTACTGATGAGCCTTGGTATTGCAACAATAATGCTGCAACTCCCAAGGCTACCGACATTAATTATCAACCCAGGGTTCGCACAAATTTAAGAGGTATTGACACTATATGTGCAGCATAAAATGTGTCCTTCCTTTGTTGTCATGACATAATGGGGTGCATGTACTGAAGTCAAATCCTAAACTAATTGTAGAAATTAAATGTTCAAAATGGAAACGTAACCTATTGCAAGAAAGGAAGTACAAGGAAAGAAACCTATTCTAATTGCATAAAGATCATGAACTAAATGTAAAAGAAACCTAGATTAACCCTATTTATCACATGTGATGATTTAAACTATATGAGCATGAAATATGATTTAGAGAGTACTAACTACTGTGTGCATGTGTAAATATAAAAGAACTCATTTTTTTTTTCTTTATAAATGCAAATGCTAATATTTCCTTGATCTTTGGCAGGGGAGACAAGTGTGGAGCAAGAGGGTTAAAATGGTCTTGATGGCATGGAGGTCAAATAGAGGCATAATCCCATCTTAAATGATGATATTTCTCAATTTGGGCTCAAAACAAACTTTCCTACAGGATGCTACAAGATTTCCTACAAGATCCCCTGTTTTACTACAAGATCTTACATATTTACCATACAAAATTATAATTCATCGAATGACCAAGAAAATCAAATCCAAATTGGATGGGACAAATTTTTTATTGATAGGATGTCATAGGTCCCCATTCCAAGTGGAATCACCAAAAAGACCTCTATTAACCCGTGCTAAAACATAGCACAAGATTACTAGTCGAAAATCTAGAAATTGGAGAACTAGTGAGCTAGTAAATCTATAAAATGCCTAACCTAATAAAGTGAAAATGCAATAGGGTAATTTTTTTTATGAACTAGGATTTTGCATTTCTATCTAATGCAAGTGGAGCCAACTCGATTGAAGCTCGTTAGCATGCTCTAAAAAATAGTAGAAATTTACTGTTTCTTTGCCACAAAGGAGTTCCAAAAATCTAGATTTGGGAATAAGAAAGCTAATCCAAGTAGCTCAATGATTACTATGACCTTTCAAATATTTTACAAGGATGAAATGATGCTTGTGATACTTTAAAATGACTTACATTAAACATTTAAATCAATCCTACAACAAGAAATCATTAATACTAAATGTAGAAGTCGAAAGAAATAAAAATAAGAGATGCATATGAATAAGAAGTGAAAACAAGGAAAGAAAATGATACAAAAGGGTTCTGAGGCTCCTGGGATTGCCAAGCCCAAGGAAACTCAGAGACCTATGGAGGATAAAAAGATTTAGAAGCTAAACATGACACCAATATTCATTATTTCATCAATACAATTACATCCCTGTAAGAAAATACAATGGAGCTGCAGAAATACAAGTTCTCTCCACAAGAACACTAATGAAAAAATCTCCCTCTAGAGGAAACTTTGACTTGGTACTTATAAAAAATGATTAGGAATCATTCCCCATGAATGGAGTAAGCTTTCCCCACCAAAATCCCTTGATTAGTGGATCTGGTCCCCAATACCAGGAATCTGCATTAAATGGTAGGAACACATTCCTAGGTTTTCTTAATCATTGGATTTCCACAATCTGTGCCATAGTTCCACAATATCTTGTTGATTTATTATTTGTTATTGATCCTCCTGTATTAGGGAGAAAGTCCCTAAGTTATCTCCTCCTCCAAATCTTCATAATATTCCCAATATTCTCATAATATTCCACAAAAATAAATAATATTAGGCACAAATATCCAATTATTCATAAACCTTCCTAGTGAATATATTAAAGTTAAAAATACATTATCTAATGCAAAAAAAAAGGTTTAATGTGTTTAAGGATACATTATCTAATGCAAAAAGAGAGGTTTAATGTGATGAAGGATGATCATAGGCCTTAATTTATGTTTAATTTAGAGACATGGGCCTTAATTTATGTCTAGTTTAGAGGCCCATCATACCCTCTTGCTGAAAGTGTTGCTCATCCTCTAAGCAACTTAGTGACCTCATTGTGCCTCATTCATGGCCCTGGTGGCCTCTCTCTTGTGCATTAAGAATCTTGGTTGTAAGTTCTGCAAGGACAAGCCCAAAATCATATTTGTGCAAAGAAAAATCCTTATTCCTTGAGACCATTAGTTTTCCTTCTTCCCCTTATTCAATATGGTTCTTGAATATTTTTCAGTTTGGCAAGGTCTTTCAAACAACCTTCTGCTACCTTGTTTCACCATTTGGAAACCTCTGAAACCTTCAAAATGTCTTTACATGAGAACTAGGACATCCAGTAGTAATTCCTGTCAAACCTATAAGAAACCTTGTTAAAACTACAAGAAACCCTTTTTGAGCATAAATGATATTCTAAGCCTAGGACAGGCCCTCAACTTGACTCCCATGCCTTTTTCCCATTTTTAGGCCTTGAAAAAAATCTAGAAAGAGATCATAGACCTTTTGGAAAACATATTTTCATCACTGCAGTTTGAGTTTTGTTTTGATGGTGAATGCCTCATTTCATTTTGTTGCCTTCCTCTTCTATCTTGCGACCTAGATGACTGCCTAATGGCCTTGGAGTTCTCTATTTTGATTATCTCTCTTTTAAGATCTGCTATCTTGGGGTTTAGCATAATTTTTTCATCTCTTTCTTCTTGTATCAACATTCTGCCTTGATGTAGTAGTCATTCGTCATCTTCCAAGGTCTTTTAACTGTATGGGAGTGATGAGAAATGATGAAGAGGGATTGGATGATGATGTAAGGGCTCAAAAGGAGTAGTGTAGGTTTGTGACAATGGAGAGGATGCTTTATTTTATTTTTTTTCAAGAATAAAATGGGATGGATGAATGATAAATAGATAGTGAATATGAAATGGATGGAGGACTTCGAGTGTTGTGGTGACTTGGCCTTTGCAAAAATTTCTTCTTTTAACTGCTATTCTCATTCCTTGAAATCATCACCCTTCATAATTTGACTTTTCAACATTGCATGAGTGAAGGAGTGAGCTACAATTAATTAGTTGAAGGTGAATAAGACTGTTGACCCATCCTTAGCTTATAAAATCTCATCCCTTGACATGCGCTGACAACAAATTTCTAACCATAATATGCTCAAGAGAAGAGGTCAAGAATATTTCATACCTATACCTACCCGATGGTTATTGAAGAGACATGCATGCTGCTGTTGAGTTGATGTTGATGTACAGGTGTTACACAGTAATTTGTCACCGTTGGTCACCGTCCCTGTTACCCTTGCTTTCGCGCATTGGAGGACGCATTTATGGACCTGTGACCAGTGACACAACTTAAAAACACTTGCATTGGATTCTCCTAAGTATGAACTTCAAAATCCCCGAAGACACCTTTTGCAGATTAGCCCTAAAAATTCCCCTTTTTCCATTAGCATGGGTCCACAGTGTCTTACCTGCGCCAATGGGTCAGTTCCTCCAAAGAGGGCGCGCCCATGGACGCTCTGTCACAGAACAAAGCCCGCGCCACCCAAATTTGGTTATGATTTTTAGCCAGC
>APFE031185792.1:185870-229191 GCA_000404065.3 Pinus taeda
ACAAGTTGATGGAGAACAAGATCTAAGGAGAGATCGGGATCAAATGGTTTGAAATGAACTATCTCTATATGATTGATTGTGTTTATTCTAGATCTGTATACTGACGCATGTAATGATTTGAACTAGGTATAACTTAAGTTTGAAATCGCTGCAAGTCATGTTTGAATATTTATAGATCTATACACGGGTTGGCTTTGGTAAAAGCGCGTATGTACGCGGGTTTGGTTTGTCCAAGTAGTGTATGCACTTTAATGCATGATTTTGATGATACAGTTGGTTCTGAATAGTGTTGCAGAGTTCAGGGTTCTGCTCTGTGTTCTGGTGACAACGTTTTGTTGACAGGGTTCAGTGATTCAGTATTGGGTGATTCAGAGATTGATAATGATAGTGTTGATTGATTGTGTGGTTCAATGATATTGATGGGTCCAGCATGAGAATTGAATGAAACCTGGCCTTCAGATCTAGAGTTGTGCTTCTGTGTATCCAGTCTGAAAATTGATGAAACGTGGTACCTGGAGGAGATAAGATTGTAGGTCAGCACCTACGTACTAGTATCTTAGCTAGTACAAGAACTATGGGGGTTGTAGCTCCCTTCCAGGAGAAGCTGGAGAACGAGAGAGGGTTGTAGCTCTCGGCAGGTTGCAGCCTGCGTACTGGTAAAGGACTGCACCAGTACATTGTAAAAGAAGTTTCTTATTAAAGGAAGATAGAAACAAATTGTAGCAAGTGGTTTTCACCCACATTGGGTTTCCACCTTATATCATGGTGTTCATGTGTGCTTCTTGTGTGTGATGATCTATTCTGTTTATTGCTTCTGTTTACTGTTCATATGGTCAATGAAGTTCTGATCCATTATCTAAAGATCAACATGTAATGGAGTATCTGACTTATAAATAATCTGGATATACGCTAGTTTCTTTAGACACAGTCGCGTATACACGCGAATATCATTAACTGAAGTAGCGTATATGAATATGAGTAAGAAAATCAATTTTTGTTTACTGATCTGATAATACTGATTCACCCCCCCTCCCACTATTATTTCCAACACATAAGAGTAATTTTAGTTTAGTCTTGGAAACATTGAAAAACACAAAAGCATGTAGAAACTTGAAAAAATCAAAAACACTTTGGTAAAACAGCTTACCCATAGCACCCCATTGTGATCCATCTGGTAGAATCAAATCTAGATCTCCATAGAAATCCATCCCTGAGCATGGATGATTCTTGATAACAACATGTTGTTCAAGCCAACTGAAATATGCAGGGGAGAAAATGATTGTTGACTGACCTGCATGTCGAGCCATAAATTCAACCCACCTTTGTGTACGTGGATCTCTAGGACCAACCACACTCAGTGACACATGTTGTGGTTGCATCAATGGGATTCTCTCTAAAGCAAAAGCAATTAAGAATTAACCATAGAAAAAATTCTTCATCTTATCAGTGTTTACCATAGTCATTTGTTCTTTCGGCAAAGAAAGTACCACCTCACACCAGTTGAAAATTTTTGGTTCTAGAAACTCCAGTGCATACTGCATATAAGATCTGTTCGCTAGATGTAGTGACACACTGCCAGCCAATTTTGTGATTGTGAAGAGGATCATTCTTAAAGAAAAATAACCTACATCCCTGATATTCATTTTCCCATCCTTGCTAGGCTATGTACGTGGCCGACAAAACTATCTGATAGAATATCTCACTGATTCACCTCCGCGGGAAAATCCAGAAAGTGAGATGGGGGCACCTCGCCTTGATAGTCTGGTAAGAAAGTAAATATCCCCAATGGTAATAAGGACCATCTTGTCCCGAATGTGAAAAGTCTGATCTGTTAGATCCCATGCATGAACAAGGAACTGCAGTAGTTCTATTTGTTGCCTCATTCCGGACAACTTAAAGTTTTTGAGTAACCCACAATTTATGAGGGCCTTAACTGTACCCGATTTTTTTAGGGAAAACATGTCTTGTTCTTTGTGCTCTCTTTCTCGCCATGCAATCAACATTCTGGTCCGTTGAAAGCCTGAAACACAATCATAAGCTAAACTAGGATCCTTTCCATGCAAAAAGTAGGACAAATTTTGGAGAAAACAACTAAAACAAACTTGGGAAATTCACCCAGCGTAGCCTAGACACAGGGAGAGTGTGCTGCAGAGCATGCAACCTTCTAACTAGGTGCTCTTCAGTGTAGTTTTCAATGTGAAAGCCTGCGTTGATCCCAGGGGAAAAAATGAAATCCCAGGGGCCCCAAAAATCCCTAAAACTTGCATGAAACGACAAAAGAATGACTTTAAAAGAAATTAGAGAGGTTTAGCTCTTACCTGGTCTAGACGGCTTGAGAAATGATTTGTAGAATCTCTTGCAATCATCTGGTGAAAATCGAGGTAAAAAATATGCTCAGAGCACAAAACTGAATGGTAAGTTCCAAATGGTAAAAATGTCATGGTAAAAACTTGTTTTTATGTTTATTTCATGTTTGCTAATCGAGTAAACGTTAGTACTTACCTATTTTTGTACATGAAACATATATTTTTAATCCATTTGGTGATGTCTTGAGTAGGTTTTGCAACTGATTTACAGAATTCAATGTGCTCGATTGTAAGTTGTACCTTTGACCACAGAGCACACTTTTATCTCTTTTTCGAGCTCTGTTAACAACGAAAAAGGAACCCCCCTGGAGTCCTCTTTAAGCTCTTTTTAGACTCTGTAAATATGAAAAGATTGTCAAGCGCTTATCCTTTCCAACTCTTTAACGGATTGGAAATGATATCTCTCTTGTATTATTTTACACCTTTTCGGGCTTGAGAGATTAATTTACGAAAAAGAACTTGTGGAGTTTTCTTTTTGTCCCTTTTCAAACGCTATAAACATGAAAAGGACCGATTTATCTTTGTCATTAAACTCGTTAAAACATCAAATAGTGACAAACTTGTCCATGTAGACAAGATCGATTTTCACCTTCACTAGACTCGTTAAAACATCAAATAGCGATGGATTCACCTGAAGGGTGAAATTATACAAAAATAATATGTTATCCTCCTCAAGCTCGATAAAAATAAAGAAGTGCTGGTCAGCAATGACTAGGGAAAATGGGAAAAGGGGAAAACCACTTTATGGTAGCAGGTAGCTCTTGAACATGACACTTTCACTCCATCACCGTGTCTATCTGGATTGGGTTATTAGCTTGATGGTTATCACACCATTGGTCTATCATACCATCCATCACTTTGTTTTGGTTAAATGCTACCAATTCACTTTAGCGTCACTGACATGTTCAAGAGAAGTCATTAAGTCAAAATTCATCTGTTACAATACCATAAACCTTCATTTTCTTGACTGCCATTCCTGAACCTTGTGTCATCAGTTAAATTCCATCTCTAAAGTCACTACACTCGTTTCGTGTCCTTGATGTGGGATACATCAAGGCCCTCTTGCGATGAGTCGCTTCTTGTTGACATCAACTCAATATCCAAGAAATTGACTTAGAAACACCCATTCAGTACCTTGAAGCTTACATGCATCAATGGCAAGTTTCTCGCTTCTAGTGATAGGCATAAATCAATGGTCTTCAACCCAAAGAATTTGTATGGCGTTCGACATCAAATCATCCATTCACACCATGCAGAATGTACTACAGTACCTTGGGGATCATTATCATTATCGGTTATTTCTCTCGCATCTGTTAACAACTTACATCATTGGCTGGTAATCAGATGGTGTCTTACCTTTTTCGACTTCATATCACATATTCACATGGTTAGACTCGTACTTGAGCGAACGATTTTACAAGATTGAAGACCCCAGATCTAGTTTCATACATTCGGGCCATGATTTCAGGAGTACTAAATCATATGTACAATGGCTTTACATTGATGGTCATTCCGATCATGGGTCTATATCTGTAGACGACTATTTATGTACATGTAATGAAAGTTTATAAGCTAAGCATGGGTATGCTGTCCCTCAACAATTCATGTAAAATCAAATATCATGTTATATGTATTGTAATTGATGCAAGTCACCCTTCCACTTTGATACCTCCTCATCACATCGTAAAGCATTTCATTCGACATTGGCATTTTTACTACTTCATGCTTTAGTGGGTAACTGTTACAAACCCATTTGGGCACATCAAATCCCAACATCCAGATCAGTGTTTTAGGGTGCATCAAACCCTAATTTTAGCTGCTTCATGCCCTAAACAAGTCACCCCTTTGAATGCCTCCTTCCCAGACAGTTTCATGACTTGAAGACATCTAGAAATAGCATCTAGAGGGACCAACATAGGTAAGCCCTTATGAAGGTGCGTTGCAGAGTAGTTGAGTCCATTGCCAGGGTGCTCCGCAGATCACTTAGGCTTCCTTTCACCTGCGTTGAGCGAGAATGAGCGAAATTCACATAGGGTTTGGGGAATATTCTTATCTTTTGGAGTCATCTAGAAGGTTCCCTCACTTATCAACTCCTATGAGCTCGAAAATGGATGGGGAATGAGTTAAGGTGCATCCTATCCTCTCATTCCTTCCTCCATGGAACTAATTCTAAGTATGGAAGTCCATTCAATGCCACCATTTATAAAAAAAACCTCCTTCATCTTCCTATAAATTGACCACCTCATCTAAGTGATCAGGGGCTGGATTATGTTGAATTGTAAGGAGATAATGATGCTATGAGATTTGGCTTTGAAGCAAGTATTGTGATGCTACAAGTTTGTCATGCTTTTGATGTGATGTGGATGGGATCCAAGCTGGAGGAATGGCTTTGAATCAGACACCAATGGTTGTAATTCCTTCTTCTATCTAGTAAAGTGTTTGAACCTTTTTCCCATATGTTTGTATTGTTTCATAATGCTTATATGTGTGAATTGTATATGATTCATTTCACTTATATTCAATAGATTGTATGCTTTGATTAGTTTTTGTCTTCTGTTGTGTTTACAGGGTGATTCTCAAGCGAATTAAGTACAGGAAGGAGCGACGGAATCGATACAAGGGAGACGAGAGGAAATCGAAACTACAGGTAGGCCTTCTATCTTCTCATCTTATCTATTGTTTATAGGAAGAGTCTAAAACACTTTAAATTGTTGTTCTAGATACAACTACTTATCTAGGGAATTAGTATTTATCCATAGATGCTAAATTCTCCAAAACAATAAGAATTCGACTGTGATCACACACTTAACATACTTGATGACACAACAACACAGATTATCTAGGACACATGAACAATATACTTCATTTCATGCAATAACTGTGCGACAATTTATGATAAGTGCGACACTAAAGATACACTTTGCAATGACCTCGATGAAACTTATGCGAAAATTCTTAAATTTTTTAGAATGAGTGCAATAGACGTTTACATGTTAGGATCAACTCATTTTCACCAATATAACCTCTTGAAATCACCAAAACAAGAGTTTACACATTTTGCGACACTTAACTAACAAAAAGATGACATTTTTTCCTTTTTTTTTGTGAAAGGGGCCAAAACACTTAAAGGGAGAAAATGGAATGTATTTGAATGTTTGTGATGAAAAGGTACAAGACAAAGGTGGGCTCAAAATTTTGGTGCAAGCCAAAATTTTGGAGGGTGTTGTAGCAACAACAACGCTTGGCATCACACTCGTAAAATTCCAACTTCTCTATCTTAGTTAACTCTTATGTGTAGGGTCTTCATTCTTTGAGGAGTATTGATTCATTGTATAGATTACCTTGGTTTCCCCACTTACCCCATGAATAAAATCTATCCCCTTTGTGCCTTTTTAGTTGACCACAACATAAGATTTAGTGATATCACAATATTTCGAATTCGAAAGGGTAGTGAATTTTGCGAGCTATAGATTTTCAGAGTATAATTTTTCATCTTTGGTGTTGCTCCGCTGCTAGCATGCCTGGACAGTATCTTGGTGGAGTCACTATAGGAACACAAATATTCCTCTGCTGCTAGTGAGCCTAGTCAATACCCCGACGAAGTTGCTTGCTTAACCTCTTTGCGTAAGAAGCCTTTCTCTTCTTTCGTGTTTATTTATTTATTTTCAATGGTACTGTGAATTGGAACTTATCCACTTTAGGGTGGAAGAGGGATCCTGACTTATTGAGAGAAACAAAGGTTGTTCCTTCAAAGAAGCATATAGAGACCTCTGATTTAGGTTTTCCTGTTTATATTTTTTTTCTTCCTTTTCCTTCTCTACTGGTTGGATAAGCATGAGAACACCAAAGCATAAGAAATCAAGTGCGGGCATAAGATTTCTTGAGTAGACACATGTTTCATGGTTTGACCAAAAATCTCCTTATGAACGGATCATATTTTTTGTCGTAATTTCATTGTCCAAAAGACATAACCAACACAAGGAAGAAGGACCGAAGGTTAGCCAAATGTTGTGGTGTCACAAGAGTCTTTTCAACTCATCCACACAAAAAGAAGCTAGAAAATATGTTCACCCACGATGCTTATTTACATAGCGAAAACAAAACACAATCCCCAACTAACAAACAAGAAACAAAATTGAATACATAGCATAGGGCATAGTCCTAGATCATAATTAAAAATAGTGTTTTAAGTTTTGGACATTGACAGGGAGAGAGTCAATCTTCCCGTCTAGTGAATGTAGATGATATGTGTATTGGACAAGCTTTTTGTGAATGGTGAATGGTCCCATCCATAGGGATTGAAAGTTGGTGTGTTTTCCTTTTTCCTCATGGGATTTATCCCACTTCAAGACTAAATCACCCACTCCAAATTCATTCTTCCCTGTATACTTCTTGTCAAACCACCTCTTCATATGACTCTCACGAAGAGACATTTTTTCTTTTTCTTTCACCCTTTCTTCCTACAGGTTACGAAGAGTGTCCATCCTACTCTGAAGTAATAAACATGGCTTGCCTTGGGAATCTTGTCAAAGCTGAAGGGTAGGAAAGTAGATGCTAGGGGGAAGGAAAACTTCTCTTCTGTACACCAGGAAGTAAGGGGGCGTAATCAAAGAGGGATTTGGCATGACTCAATCAACCCATAATATATTTACCAAACTGGTGTGCCAGTTCCTTTGTTTAGAAATGACGATCTTCTTAATGATACAAATAAGGTTTTTATTTGGAGACTAAGACCATTTCCCTACAGATAGTAGTTAGTTGAATGTTTCAATACAATTCCATTTTCCAATGAAAAATGATATAATTTTAATGATGAAAAGTATGTTTCATTGTAACAAACAGGCGAAGTTGGAATGCTGAACCTAGAAGTGATATTATTCTTAATAAAGTTGATGACTTCTTGATCATTCACCTGTTTTAGTGGAATTTATTTTGTCCACTGTGTAAAGTAGTCTTTAGCAGTGAGAATGTAGCGGTGATGCTTTGACGATTGTGGAAATATTTCACCAATGACATCTATTCCCCACTATTGAAATCGTTCTTCAACTGCGATAGACTGCAATGGGGAAACTGACTTCTTTTTATTACTGGCACACTTTTGACAGACCAGACATTTGTGGGCATAGGCATGAGCTTCCTTAAATAATGTGGGCCAATAAAAATTGACTTGCATAACTTTGTGTGGAGTCATGTTACTTGCAAAGTGTCCCCTAGTTGGTCCGTCATGGAGCTCATGTAGTACTCTCTTTGGATCGTGCACTTCTAGGCGCCTAAGCAACACTCCATTATGGCGCTTTCTAAAAACAACCCCATGCACCAAATGATAGGAGAAGGCTTTAAGTCTAAGTGACCTATTTTATGTGTGAACAAGTGAGAGGCCATGGTTCCATGCTCAATGTATTGGCTCACATTTGTGTAACAAGAGTTTGAGATGTTAGTGGGGGAAGCTTGCACAAGATTATATGTTTCGATTGCATGCTCCCATCCAGATGGATCCTCTTCTTTTGCATCTACTACTTCTGTTACTAGTCGACATAGACCATGGCCCTTGATTGTGTGTAATGCCTTGAGATCTAAGTCATACTCTTGTAAAATAGTCATCAAGTTCACTCTCCTCTCACCCATCTCTTTCTGAACAAACAATGATCTGACTGCTAGGTGCAAAACAAATATGATACAATGATTTTTCAAGAGATAGGGTTGGAAGTGCTTCATGGCCTTATAAATTGCATAAGCTTGTTTGTGAATGGCAGGGAGGTTGAGTTCAGGTCCTTGAAAGATGACACTCATGAAATATATGGGCCGATCATTATTTTTATCATTTTTCTGCATAGGTACAGTGGCGAGAGTAGTGTCCGAAGCAAAAGGGTAGAGAAGAAAAAATTTCCTAAAATCTGGGCTGTATAAAGTAGGTTCTTCTGTAATACCTTGCTTAATATGAGAAAACGAATCCTTTTCCCTTTTATCCCATTTTTAAGTCACATCCTTCTTTTCCATCTCTTGTATTAACTTCACAATCTACGTGTAATGAGAGATGAACTTGCAAAGAAATTTGATTTTCCTAGGGAGGATTTGATAGCTTTCTTGTTCACAGGGAAGGGAATCCACGTAATTTCTTCGACGCTATCTAGGGATACTTTAATCCCACTCTTTTTGATAATATGGCCCAAGATATTTCCCTTGGATATTGCAAAAATACTCTTCTTGGGATTAAGGGATATCCCATATTTGCGACATCGTTGGAATATTTTATTTAGGTGGCATAAGTCATTAGATCTCCTTTTGGAAAACACCATAACATCATCAAGATACACCACTATGCTTTATTTGATCATCCCGTGAAATGCAATGTCCATAGCGTGTTTAAATGTTGCACCAATGTTGACCAACCCAAATGGAATTCTTCTAAATGCGGATGTGCTCCACTTCGTACAAAATTTAGTCTTCATTATTTTAGGCTCTAAAACCAGAAACAGGTTGTAACCAAAATACCCATCTAACAAAAGAAAACCTTCCTAACCTTGATTTTATTGCAGTATTTGTTCCATAGATGACATGGGATAATTATCTTTATCTAAGGCACGATTTAGGTTGCAGAAATCAACACACAGGCGAATTTCTCCGAACTTCTTTCTGACTAGGACCAGGTTTGATACATAGGTTGAATGTCGCACTTTTTATATTATCTAAGCATCCAACATTTTCCTCAATTCCTTTTGAATTAGAGGCTCAAGTGTCAGATGTACCTTTCACATATTTTGTTGGAAAGGCTTGGCCCCTTCTTTGATTAGAATCACATGCTGGATTATTCACGTGTCATAATTTTTGAGCTTATCATATGTCGATGCAAATACATCTTGGTATTGCTTGAATAAGCAGATAAAAGCTTGCGTCTCATTAGGGGATTTTTGAGGTCTAAAATGGGCCTTCTAGGAAAAATGTACAACCAAAATAAAATTTATAAGAACCAATAAGATAGAAGCTGATGATGTCAACCATGGGGGATGATTCACCATTTTTGGAGTAAGAAAGTAAAAAGATTAAAAAATAATAAAATAATAAAACTACTGTTTCAACTCGGCATTTTCAACTTATCTCCCTAAGTTTTTACTCAAATTTCGAGTGAGAGTACTCATTCAATGCAAAATCTAATTCCTCATCCAAGGAGTACACATGTTGCATACTTTTGATGGACTTTGCTATACAAAAAATGAGAAATACATGAAAAAACATGATTGCAATAACGTTTTTCATGTATTTATCAATTTTAATGTAGTAGGGTCTATTTAAATTATGCAACATAGGTACTCCTTGGATGAGGAATCAACATTTTTTTCCAGCGAATGTTTCCGCTCGAAATTTGAGTAAACCCATAGGGAGATAAGTTGAAAATACGAGTTGAAAAAACAATTTTTTATTTCTTCCCTCTAAAATTTGATGATGTAATCCAATCTTATTTTATTATTTCCACTATTATTTTATAATTTTCTTAGGAGGCCCATTTTAGACCTCAAAATTCCCCTGATTCCTATGGTGTACAACAAGTACCAAGATTGACAAACTTTAGATCTTTTTCTGTTCGAATATTTATTTTCTCACACGACAATGTTGAACTTTCGGTTTTTGCGTTGACTGGCCCTTGGAAGAGGTTCTTCTTCCTTTCAGCATGGGGTTCCCTTTGCCTGTGCAAGATGCATCCTACAATGTTTTCTCGTGCTCATATTCGTTGATAAATACATACTTAAATACATCGGTGTTTTCCATGATGTGCAGTATCTATTGGTCATCATTGAAAATGTGTAAATTAGTGATATTATCAGGGACAGATGGTTTATAAATAATTTTTATAGAAAAACCATCCCTATGCAGTGATAACCTAGCAATAGTATTCGCCAATGCATCTGCAATTGTGTTGTGTATTCTAGGAACAAAAATAATATTAAACACTTGGAAATGTGAAATAAAATGCCATACCTCTTGTTGATAGCTTTTTAGATGAGTTGACAGACAGTGTATAGTGTCATGTACCTATCATACGAAAATTTCTGATTTACTTACTACTTTGAGAATCCTCACATTGAGATCAATGGCTCCTTGTAAGCCTAAGATGAGTGCTTCATACTCTGTGTTGTTGTTCATGCACTCAAAGTCGAAGTGGTTGGAGATCAAATGTTTTCTCTGTCACTAGTGTACTAAAAGACAACAAGTTCCAGATCCCTCTTATGTCTTGAAACCATCAAAATACAATGTCCAAACATCATATGTACAAGGACTATGTGCTACACTAGCACTACTATCACTACTAATGCTTATTGTACATATGTAATCTCACTTGTTGGACTAGGAAGGAGATCCAATTGTGTGTTTGGTGGAACTGGGGATGGCCAAGAAAGATAACACCTTAGATCAACCTCTAAGAACCAATTTCCAAAGATAAGATCCATGAAAGCAACTAGTTCATTCTTACCATAGAAGGAGGTGACAATATACTTCATGTAAGAATCTAAGTTTACACAAATTTGATTGTTTTTTTCCCTTGTACAAAAGCCACAAGTGCGACCACCCCGTAGAAATACACCCTTTTAGTTTTTTGGAGTAGCCTCGACTAAAAAAAACACCATATGGTTCCGAAATTTCCACAATAAATATATTTATACACTGGTGAACTCGGTGGTCAGATGATAAGTGGATAAGCACATTCCGGAGTTCATCTATAGGATGGACAAGAGTCTTGTCCAGCTGAATGATCTTTGAATTTTTTTTATCCCATTTCACATTGATTTTATTTGTGATGGATAAAATCATTACATTCACTGATGCACCATAATCAACTAAGAAATTGTGTACATTATAATTAAAATTTTAGAACATTAACAAAAAAGGTGGGTGTAGTTTATTTACATCTAATGTTAAAGCATTAAGCATAAATTCCAGGGAACTAGAGGACTTACCAGATTCATATCCCTTCTGTGAAGAAGCACTATTCCCCGAGGCAAATTGTTCAAGAGCGCGTAGGAGTAGATCTTGCTGATGTGTGATTCTTGTGAGTTCGAACATGGAAATGTTTGGGTGAATCTTCTTCATGTATTTGAATATATTATAATCAAATGTGGGAGAGATTGCTGAAGTGTCTAGAGGAGTAACTTGGTATGCTACTTCCAGAGTGATGGGATGTGTTTTACCACTTCTATAAGTACTTTTCATTGTATTCACATTTCCAGACTTGCTCTAAGTGTTCTAGGTTGAGTTGATGGGCGAAGTAAGCTTCTTTAATAGATTCTCTTTCAACTTCTACTTCATCAACTCATGTTCAATGGCCAACCCTTGGCTTCTCCAGTTATATCGATTGCTCTGCTTATGGGCTGGGCCATCACTTAGTGGCTGCTTTTCAAAAGCTTTATTTTTAACTGTGAGTACGCAACTAAGTGTGTTCACTACATGCCCCACACTTATAGTTTATTCAGTCACAACAAATTCTTCCTTCTCTTCTACATGCTATTTTTCTCATTAGAAAGTACTATGTCAATAATATGTGTAACAAGAGCGTTCACGATGTGATCCCATTGTGGGTTAGTTTTTTCTGAATGATATTGTTGATGAAACAAGAAATATTCATCCATGCCCATACTTTCTAAATTTAGAACAACATTCGAGCTTTACGTAGACTTGGTCGATTGGTTGTTGTTGTTGCCAGAGTTGGAAACCCTTCTTAGGATGTTTAATCTATGATTTTTATTGCTCACGATGGTCTCGCTTGACCTTTGTTGCAACTCTTCCAACTGGTTGGATAAATACTTGATGGTGTGGGTCAAGCTCTCAAGATCGATAATTTATTTGTCCTTGGCCATTCTTACAGAGGCTTGAGACATTTTGCTTGTGTATTTGGAGTCTTTAGCTGGTTCATCATCTACAATGAATCTGATCGCACGAAATTCCTTTTCAACCGTGATTTCTTCTTCGTAGTTTTCTGCAACAGTTTCTTTCGTAGTTATTTTCACAAACTATGCAATTCTTGGGTAGATGTGTAATAATCCATAATAATGGAGTCATGAGGTTTTTTATTTTATAGAAATTTGTTCAAGATACAATTAAACCTCTCATTAAAATATTTCACCTTTTCTTTGTGCTCCATCTTAATATTGCCTAAATATTTTAATAACATTGCGAGGGTTTTATCATCAATGGATTTTTCAAGAAAAATCTTCTTAAACCCCTTCCAAAACTAGAAAGAATTCGAAGGAAGACTATGATACCATACAGTTGATCTGCCATCTGAGGTACATGGAAAGAGTCTTCATGTAACATCATCATGGCATACCTCTAGCATTTGCAAATGTAGGTAGAAATTTTTTAAATGGTCCTTAGCTTTCACTGCCTTATCAAGGTCAGAGTTCCTTAACAACTTCTCTGGGTGCCTTGGAATCTTATGTAGGACACCCAGTCATGCAAGTGGGACCTGAGACATCTAGTCCAGATCTTGGTCTGCGATATATTCGTCGTTTTCCTTCTCTTCTTTGTCAAAATATGATGGTTGTTCTTATTCTTCATTACCTCCCAACCCATTGAAAGTATCGTCTACAAGTATAACGTTATCTCTATCACCACAATTGTAAGATGGAGGTATTTCTGACTTCTCTACCTTTTCCATAGAGTCTACTAATTCTTCAAGGGTGGTAAAAACCAAATATTCAATTGTACAAACCACTATCTTAGTAGGTGTGGTTGGGTTCTTCTTCAGAAAATAAGGAAGGTTATGCACTCCTAGAATCAATCCAATAGCTTTTGCAAACTTACGGGTTATAAGGTAGATGGCCCAGATCTGATCATAAGAAATTTCACAAATTTTTACAAGATCAGGCTAAGAAGATTCACTAAATTTAGGAATAAAAGAAGGGGAAGTGCTCAGAATGTTACTACCTTGACCAGAAGATGTGATATTAGGGTGGGTGAGGTTACCGGCCATAAAAAAATGGCTTCCCTCCTTCTAGAACCAGAAATGTTGACGATACCAGACCCACCAACATTCATGAAGTCTCCTCGATATGTGGTCCCAATTAGACCTTACATAGTTTGGGATAAGAGCCCCATTCAGAATATGCCCTGGTTTCTAATGATGTTAAAGATATTCCTTGGCTCTAACTTCCAGCAAGAGAGAGTGCAAATGTGCCTTCAAAAAGAAAGGGGTTGTGCCTAGTGAATGTTCGGTCATATGTGTGTCAAAGTTATTTTATTGCGGAAGGGGGAGTGAAGTGAGCCTCAAGAAGAGAGGTAATAGTACCACCTTGGTGGAGACACACATAAACAAGAAGTGTTCGTTCAAAATCTAGTACAATATTCCACAAAGATGCGACGATCATTACAACCAGTACACGAGAAATAGATGTCTAATATCGATCGGAATAGTGCACAAGGATGTTACAATGATAATAACCATTACAACCTGTTATCACCAAAAAAATGATCATCTAGCCTAATTTACTAGATGGATCAAAGTACACCATGTAAAACCAATTTTACCATAGTAAAATTGATTTCATTATGAGAAATTACTTAATAAACCACCTTTGTTAAGTAATTTATAATTAAATCCATGAAGGATAATAAAATAAATCACTATTTATTTGATTTTCTTCTAGGAATAATTAATTAAACCATTGTTCAATTATTATTCCTTGTCATATTTGGCCCAATTATGAAAAATGAACAGATAAATCATTAATTAGCTTATTTTTCTCTAAGAATAATTAATTAATTATTATTCTTTGTCAAATTTGACTAAATCCCTTAGGAATAATTAAATAAATAATTATTTGTTTATTATTCATTAACCAATTTCTTGAGATGATAAAGAAATCATTTATTTATTTATTATTTCTAAATAAAAGTTTAAATACTTTTTCCCTCCTAACCAAATATAATAAAATATTCCAAGTTGTTATTCCAAGGATGAAGTTAATATTTTGTTATAAATAGAAGGGTTTTCCATTCATTATTCACATTTGATTAGTTTCATTGTTGTAACTCTGATTATTTTCATTGTCCACCACCACTTTTCTTCCGTTTGAGTTCCCATTGAGCTCAAACATTTCATTTGCTAGGTTTACACATTATAGAGGAGAGAGACTCTATCAAAAAGCTAAAGATGTTTGAGGATAACCAAGAACCCATCTCATAGAGGGGGATTGGTAACATTTATTTGTTCCCTTCATAGGCATTATAATAAAATATATTCTTTGTATATCTGGTTTCTGTTGGATGATTGGAGTTATTACTATTTCTTTTTGTTGTTTAACTATGATTGTAGCATAGATCAGGACTTTGGCAGGTTTTGTTTTTATCAATTGTTGCAGATCTACAATGTTTAGCAGCCATTTATATTGTTGAGACTCTTTGTCATCCACAGTCTTAAGTGGGTTCTTTTGGTACATCTTTGAGAAGAAAAAACTACAACAAAATTGGTGACTCCATTGGTTTTCTTTACTTCAGATCCAAAAACCTGGGTGACCTTTAATTTTCAGTTTAGGGTTTCTTCTTTTTTTAGTCTCTTAATGTTGTTTACTAGCTTTTTAACCCTAGATCTATCAAATTTTTGACTTCTATAAGTTTCTGGTCTATTCCGCAGGTCACAGGAACCAGCTGCGATAGAGACGACAATTTTTTCTTAGACTTGCTGATTGGGAATGAAGGAGAATAAATCACACTTATTAGCCAAAAAGGTGTGATCTAGAGTCGCACACCTTTCAGCCCAAAAAGTGTGATCTCACCTGAAAACAGGTCAGTACCTATGATTTTAGGGTTTCCAGGTTTTTATCAGATCTATTTTTGGGTTTTGCCGATAGATGTCTGTTGGGTTGTTTGACCTCTATCTCATCCTGCTTAGTATCTACTCTAATCTACTCATCTAAGTGGAATTTAGCCCCCTAGGTCTTCTAGTACACTTCCACCTTTATAGGAGGAGTTTAGCTGAGTGAGTAGTCTGAGTTTCTGCAAGACTTTCAGCCATATTTTCCAGATCTGTCCCCTCTATTTCAGATCTATAAAGATAGGTTTTCGCCATCCATAGTTTTGTATTAAACCTTGTTTAGTCATTGGCCTTAGGGTCCCATTGGTTTCCCTAGGTTTTACACCCATCTTCCTATCTTTTTGCAGTGATCTTCCTCTCTAGTTTTTTGTTGTAATTGCACCACTTTCCAGTAGCCTTACATCATTTGATCCCAGTCACACCGAAAATTATATCTCTTCACATTTTTAGTGTGTTTTTCAGTTGATTTCGCCACCAACTAGCATAGTGCTTGCAAAACCAGTTTGGGTGGGGTTTAGTTAATTGTTTTTATGTTCATTTTCTATTGTTAATTTGAGTCTATTTTTAGCAAGATTTTTTTTTTTTCGTTTTTTACAAACATGATCTAGGCTTAATCAGTAAATACACTTGCACACACAAGCACACCTTAAGTGAAGGGCACTTGGTTTACATCGCCAAGCCAAGAATTAACATAATAAATTTATCTCCCCTCATTGAGACAAAGGCTTATTGTTGATCTCCCTTCACCATCTCCGTGTCACGTGTGTCTTACCACCATTGCACCACCAATGAATTTGTCATGGAGACTATTAGGTCTTCACCCCTAGTTTCCGCTTGGGCATATTACTCCTCCCCACCGGGTTTGAGTTCATAGCCCTCCGAGTCCCCATACCAACTCTTCTCCTAGCATCCAATTCCTCATCTGATTCCGAGGCTCCTTCACCACATATCATCACCATATCTGGACCCACAGCTGGTGCAGGAACCCAACCTAGTGTTGGCTCCGATTCTATCCCAGTAGTCACAACAAGCAAAACAGTCTCAGGAACCATTCCAACAACCCCCATGCCACCTTTTATGTCTAGGTTAAGCCTACTGGATTGTAGCCAATTGATAAATTACCTAATACATGATGACGGTGGTTATCCTGCTATGTCGACTAAGCTTCCCTTAGACATCCCAAAGTTTGAGGGTAATGTTAGAGACAACCCTACCAATCACGTCCACTCGTTCCACATGTGGTGTTTGTCCAACTCCATTATCGACAACTCCATTCGTCTTCGGTTGTTCCAATGCACGGTCACTGGAGACACTAGAAAATGGTATGTAGATCAGCCTGTCACATCTCATTCCATCTTCGCGACACTTGCTAAAGCATTCCTCTCATATTTCTAGTTACCTCTCTGGTACGACACTGGTATGGAGATATTGACCTTATTCCATCAGTCCTCTACCACTCACCCTTCTGATCATGTTTAGGAATGGCATAGAAGGAGGATCACATGTCATGCCTCGCCCTTCGAAGATTGTGTCTACTGAGACTGGTTTCTTAGGAGCCTTTTATCACCCATTGGAAAATGTGCCGTGTCCCATTTTCCTCAGACAAAGGAAGAAGCTCTCCAAACTGCTCTGAGATATGACCCGATTTATGCGCAATCTAGTTATGTCTATACCATCATTCAAGACCTCTCCCTTCCTAGAGGTGCCAATGCACTGGGGGCATCTGACACCGCTGACGATATCGTTGTAACCGTCACCATATAATCAGAAAAGTTATGGCTATCCATAGGGGGCACTAGTTCCTCCAACACTTATGCCCCTCGTACTAGCAACATGTTTTTAGGGTCCCAACCTGTCTACCAAACTGTTTCTCCTCCTTATGCACAACCGAGCGCTCCATTCCCTAAAGAATTAGTGTCACAACCTCCCATGCATCCTTAGCCCCAACAGCCATCTCCCCCTAATGGGTTAAGTATTTTCACAATAGAGTGCGATCAATCCCCAAAATTCAAAGAAAAATAATAAGGTGAAGAAGGGTAACGAGGGTAATCAAGGTAATCAATGTACTAAACCCTAGGGGAGACATCGTAACACTAAAAATTAGTAACAGGGTAGCCAACCCAACCAGAACAAGGCTATTCGTACGAACAAGCCTTGTGCATGTTGTGGTGTACATTGTCATTTTACACATGAGTGTCATCTCTTAACCCAGATGCGCAAAATGTGGGAAGCTCAAGCAGCTTCTAAAGGTCAACAATAGCATCAAAATCCTACACCATCGCAACCGACAGTGCTCACAAATCCTTGCTGAGGATTTCCATCAGCAAGGATTTGTTACTACTCAACTTCAACCAGGTCAAGAAGCCTGTCCCTCCCAACCTTCTAGCCCCAGTGATTAGCAGATCCACATGATGAATTCTGATGAGGTTAATCCCTCTGATATCAACCTGCAAACTCAGTCATGTCAATATGATAAGCCATCGACTTCGTCCACCACTGAGTCCAAAACCAAATCATCTGCTGAGCCTCTTATGACACCAAATGGTCCGCTACAGATCCCTCAACCTAAAGTTGAGGCAATTCCCAAGATCTCAAAGGGACCATTACACCGTAATGCGACTTCTAACCGAGCTGCCCATACATACTGTATAGTAGATGACTTGTCAAAATCACCTACCGCAATGTCGATGTTGGAAGTACTCTAGTCATGCCCATATCAAAAGAAAGCTCTACTAACTACTTTGGGGGTAGTAGACCCTTCTCACGAGTGTTTGATTATCTTCCCAATTGATACATCAGAACATCACCCATTACCTTCATCCATTTCTTTCCATATACCAGTTTGAGTCCATAATTCCATCATCTGTCGATGCATTATTGATGAAGGTAAATCCACCTGTGTAATATCTACTACCGTTTGGAAACAACTAATGTCACCTGAGTTGTCCCCCTCCACTATCACTTTGCGTGATTGGGAAAGGCACTCCTCTCAGCCTCTTGGCATGTATTGCACCTATCTAGTTACTCTTGCGAGCAATACTATCCACATAGACATTGAGGTTATTGATTCCCCTTTAGATTATAACATTCTCTTGTGCCGTAGTTACACATATGCAATGTCAGCCATTGCATTTGCAGTTTTCCACAAGATGTGATTCCTACCATCGATCATTTGACTTACTACGAGTCGTCATTTGTAACCTCCCCTGAGTCCATTATCTTGTCAATGTATGATAAGAACTCCTCAACTCCTCTCACCGGTGTTTCACCTGGAGTCTATAAATATTCCTCATTGTTGGGTGCTTTCCCTATTCCTCCCCCTCTCATCTCAAATCCTAACTCTTTGAGTGTTTTCATGTTACAAGCGTCACGGGCTACCCTTAAGAAATCTGGTACATCGGATCCACAACCATATCCTTAGCACCCTGCGGTTACCATCCCAACTGATCCCTCTATATCCACCCTCCCAGGACCTCCTCCATTTGTGGGTGCCTCTCCTGTGTTTCCACCAAGAACTGTTCCTCTAGGTCTCAACCATCTAGGAGCTATTATGCTTGGACATTACCTTGTAGGCTAGCTACCTTTCTTATTCCCCCCTCCAAGAGTATTTTATGTCCCTTTGATGGCTTTGTTGGTCCTTCCTAACATGACTTCAGGGATCCCAGTATGGTGCATCGACCCCCCTGCAATCATTCTGCTTGGTCAGCTAAGACTTTATCATGCTTTGACCCTAGTTCAACTGGTCCCTACATCCCCTGCTACTGCTTTAGTTCCAT
This sequence comes from Pinus taeda, assembly GCA_000404065.3. Taxonomy (NCBI): domain Eukaryota; kingdom Viridiplantae; phylum Streptophyta; class Pinopsida; order Pinales; family Pinaceae; genus Pinus; species Pinus taeda. The sequence continues at coordinate 204,815 of APFE031185792.1, forward strand.
CATAACCTCAACAGGAAACCACTCCTATTGCGAAAGCATCCAAATAGGGGGGAAAAGAAAAGAGGAAAGAACCTAAGGACAAGGCTTCCCAAACTCCTCTAGCCCCCAAGGCCCTAAATCTGTCACCTCCGTGCACTTTGTGTAAAGTCGTTGGGCACACCACCAATAATTTTCCTGAGCTTCCTCATCTCAAACCTTTGGTTCATGAAATGTTCACTGAGTCAAATTTCCATGAAGTCCATGTTAACTTACCAGGTCCACCCAAGAAACTCAGAACATTATGCACAAATCACCCTTGTGCCCTGTGTGATAATCATGGTCACTATTCCCATTGTTTCCCTCGTCTCGATGAATTTCATGATTTCCTTGAGGCACTTCGCGAATATGAGGCCACTCATAGTGGATCATCTACTCCTCTACCCGTGGATTTTGGTAACACTAGTAAACCAGAAAAGGGGGACTTGGTCCCACCATCGTGATTCCTCCCCCCGATGTCGAGATGTCATACACCACGAGCCATATCCTTTACCTTTCATCATCCTTGTGTTCCTCGCGGGAAAACCTTTATGAGGTTTCTATGCACGCTTCTATCGAACCTTTTTCGACAGCATCCTAGGTCTCAACATTCGTAGATTCTCCATCTACTAGCTCGTTGACTACCATTCAAGATGATATGTATGTGAACCTTCTTTCTTAGGTTGATGCACCAGGTAATGCCACCGCATCATGTAGTCAGTCTTCCTCCCATCTACCCATCTTCCATTCTGATAAGGACATCATGGAAGTTATGTCTACCCTTGATTACCCTTTCACTTAGGCAAGGGGGCATTTTTTTTGGAGGATTCTGAAGGCCATTTCCTTCTTAATTCTCCCACTGCACTCTACCTCAAGAAATATTTCTCATATCATATCTCTTTGATTTACATGTCTTTATTTCGATCATGAAGCTAGGTAGGATGCATCATCTTATCCATTGTCTTTTTCATCTTTCATATGGATTCATCATCCACACCATATATCAGTCATGTCGATGGTGCGAGTTGCTTCTCCAAGAATATAGCCTCGACAGCCTGGGCCATTTTTACCCCCTTAAAGGCGTTAGTCCTTTTGAACGGTGTGTGCACTAGATCTTCCACCAATAACTAGGCTGAATATGATGTAGTGATAGGTTTTTTAGTCAATGCCTCACTTATTGCATCCTTCATCTTCATGCTCATTTAGATTCCTTGCTACTTTTCATGCAATTGAATGGTGTGTATCATGTGCATAACCAAGTCCTATTTAGAAAATATCTACGAGTTAAGTTGTTGGTACGTGAATTTGAAACCATTAGTTTCAGTCATGTTCCTATAGCCCAAAATAACTATGTAGATACCATTGAAAACAACTTTCTAGATTGGCATTTATCACATGTATACCATAGAAGACAACCATAAAACACAACACAGGATGAACCATCATCGTCATATAAAAATGCATAATCATATTATGTATCAGATAAAACATATAAGTATTTAGAGTCCACCACTCTAAATACATCTAGTATGCCCATAGCATACTTGGAGGGCACATAGGACCCTACATATCCTTATCATCCTTTGGAGGATCTCGTGTCAAGTTGGGCCAAGATGCTTGAATCCCTTTTTCGAGCACTCGAAACACAATGGCGCTCCACAAACTCCTCCTGCTAGGGGGCATCATTCCCACCTTTTCATTCCAGATCAGTCCCCTCCATCACATATGTTTGCGGGCAATATCACATGCTTGGGGGCATGATGGTTTTCTCCTGTCCATCTTCTCAATTGATTAACATAAGTCTCGAACTAGATCCCACCGGATCTAGGTATGGTTGATTATCCTCCCATTCCTTGGATATTTGTCCTACCAGCCTCTTCGATGAGCCATATTCACATCGCATGTCGTAGAAGTTTGATACCATATCTTCACATATTCTACTCTATGTCCTACCACCTAGTCTCCATGTTTGACTTAGTGGGCGAGGATGATTCTAGAACTCCTCTAGTAGTTCATTCTTGTTTTCCTCTTCCCTCAGTTCTTCACAAGGAACCATCATTCTAGGAAGAATTAAGGTCATATTTAGACAAGTAAGGCCACTTTCCTAAAAGTCACAAATCCAGATTCCAACGGTTGGTTTTTCTGCTATGATCTCCAAAAGATTTAAGGTCTTCTCCTCCTCTCAAATTGGAGGGAAAATGCCCTTTTATAGAAAAACCCACAGTTTTTCTATCGCTCAGTGCGACCAAATCGTATCTCAGTTTGGCGAACCATCATCACCATTAGTAAGATCTCATTGAGTAATATAATGGGTTTTCCTTAGTTTTGGATGATTTGACACTTCACTAGGAAGTCATTTTTGTAGGAAGGCTGAAAATCAAATTTCTTCATAAAGCGACACTTGTATTTTGACGTCCACCTCGTCCTAATCCTTGTCTTACCACATGTCGATTTTCGTCATGAGTAGTAATAATTTACTAATGTTTTCATGGTCCCCACCGGGCCTACTCTGTGTGGCAATGTCATTGAGTCACCCTTGCATCCATTGAGTCTGTTTCATGTCCCATATATCATGTCATCGACTTCCATCCATATTTGCATACCATTCATCTCGTGTTTCCAATTTTGGTCTCCATTCACACTATCCCCATCCCCTTTAGAGTTGAGTCAGTTGCTACCAGGTTAACTATGCACTTTATGCTCTCATAAGGGAAGTCGTCTGTTTGTCCCTTAGTCCCACATTTTCCATTGTTCCTAGTGTCAGCCCATCATTCAGATTACTATCTTCCCTCATGCCTTAGTTGAGGATCCTCATTGCCTCATCTATCGAGGGCCCTATCTTTTCGACATCAGCTCATTTATTCCAGAAGAATGGCCTAAAGGGTGGTGTATCTTGGTTCCAACTTCCATTCTTGTTCGGTGCCTCAGATCGAGTAGAGGGCATCATTATTGCCCTTTGACTTGATTTTTTCATGTTCACGATTCTCACACTTGATGGTCTAGTGATGCAGCAGATTGTACCAGTGATTTATAGGTGTGTGTGAGATGTTTCAGACCTCATGAGGGTGTGACCCTTCAGGTAGCCCCACACATGCCCACATGCATTCCTATTATGCTATAGCCTCAGATGGAGTTTCACATATTTGATGGGATTGGTTCCTATCAATCACAGTGTTCATAGCATGCTCATCTCCTTTAGATGATCCATTTAGTTTTGCAGAGCCCTTCCTTGTTCAACAGGGCTTCTCTGGTTGTTCTACCCTCCCTCCTACCCATTTTTTGAGGGAAGGGCCATTATATCTCATGTACTCATAAATTATTGTATTCAGTCTTGGCTCATGTCTTTTCCAGGTGCATTATGTATATGGGATACATTGTATTATTTTTTGGCTCAGTTATGCCAGCTGTCATGTACCATTCAACATGTACTTCATTGCTCAATTTTATGTTTCTTGGAGCACCATTATTTGTGTACTAAGTTATCTCAGCGGGTATGGGTATGCCTTCCCCACCTCATTGAGGTATGATACCATAACATAAAAGGTGACTTGCATTGGTCTCACCCCCTATTCCCCTATCCTCTTTCACTTTAGCTTTATTGGTCTCTCTCTCTCTCTCTAACTCCACTTTTTTGTCTAGTGATTGTGACTTTACAATGTACATTGGTCATACATTTTTCTCCTAACAATCGTATGTTGGGGGGAAATCTATTATCACCAAAAAATTGATCATCTAGCCTAATTTATTAGATGGATCTAAGTACACCATGTAAAGCCAATTTTACCATAGTAAAATTGCTTTCACTATGAGAAATTACTTAATAAACCAGCTTTGTTAAGTAATTTATAATTAAACCCATGAAGAATAATTAAATAGATCAATATTGATTTGATTTTCTTCTAGGAATAATTAATTAAACCATTGTTCAATTATTATTCCTTGTTATATTTGACCCAATTATGAAAAATAAAGAAATAAATCATTAATTATCTTTTTTTTTTTCTCCAAGAATAATTAATTAATCACTAATTAATTATTATTCTTTATCAAATTTGACTAAATTCCCTTAGGAATATTAAATAAATCTTATTTGTTTATTATTACTTAAACCAATTTATTGAGATGATAATAAATCATTTATTTATTTATAATTTAAATAAAAGTTTAAATACTTTTTCCCTCCTAACCAAATATAATAAAATATTCCAAATGGTTGTTACAAGAATGGGGTTAATAATATCTTATTATTGTCATTATTCGAGCATAACTCAATATCTTTTTATAAATATGTTGTAGCGGCTACAACCACCCTCCAAAATTTTACCTTAGCTTCGTTTTGGAGCCTCCCTACCAACATTTCACAGGAGCATGTCTTGCCTTGTAAAGTACACAGCTACAGTGATTTTCTCGTAGAATGACAACCTGTCCATCAAAACTTGTTGCATCCTCCTCGCAGGTTGTTTCACTAGACTTGGTACAGCTGCAGGGTGAGTAGATCCCTCAAGAAATTGTGCAATTCTGGAGGGGAACTAGCCTTCCCTCCAGAAATTGGTAATTCTGTTTAGTAGCCCACTGGGCTCCAGAAATTGTGGAATTTTGGGCAGCAGTCAGCTGCTTTGCCTAGACGTTGTGCAATCCATCTAGGCAGCCAACCCAACTCCCTCCCAGAAATGTGCATTTTGTCCTCCCAACTGAGTAGACTGTTGCATGTGCAGTTGAGTTGATTTGTTCCCTCCGGGACTGAGAAAAACGTATTTGCATGCATGGGTTGCTTCTCCCAAGGTAGCATGCAAAGACATCCCTTGATTTAGGGATCTACTTTTAGCAGTTGGAGGTTGCATGCAAGGATCATTTTAGAACCCACCAAGTGCCGCTCTTCCTAGATTTGTGGCATGCACATCACATCTTCAATTTTATCAAAACTCATGAACCAAACATTGTAGAGCTCATTCCTCACATCGATTGTGCAACTCTGACATCCCACATTGCATCTAGGAGTTATTGGCATATTCAACTCAATTTTTTTGGGGTAAACCTGCCTTCCATGTCTTGTGTTGCATTTCTGTCGCTTTTTGTGCTTTTCCTTGTTTGACTGTTGTCTTCTTGATTTCAGTGAGTGCTTGCTGTCATTTTGATTCATGTCAGCTTGTAGAATCATCATTTCAGTTTTAGTTCGCATCTCACTATTGTCACATGCATGACACTGTTTTTCACGGATGGTCGTCGTTGTGATGACTCGCTTCACACACATGCATGATTTCCTATTTTCTGAATCCTCCACTTGTTGTTTGCAAGAATGATCATTCACTCTTGTTTCCACTCATTTCATCATGCATTCACACTTCTCATGTTTTCAGCCGCCCATTGGGCAGACTGAGTTGCCTTGGCACGGACTGTGCCTTACCCGACTAGCACTGTGCATTTCTAGAAGTGAAGGCTCTACCTTCCCTCCACAATTTGTGCAAGTCTATCTAGGCAGTGACCTCCAGGCATGCATTGTGCAATTATTGGAGGCAGTGTCCTGTTGGCCCCAAAAACTACACAATGTAGTTTCCTAGTTGCATGTCATTACTGACTGAAATTGCACATTGTGCAGTTTCAGTCCTCAACAGGCCAGGATGGACTGTGAATTTCACAGTTCCGCAATCAGTCAGTCTACTGATTGCTTGGATTGTGCCTTGTGCATTTTTGGTAGTCAGTCTCCCGACCTCTCGGTGGAAATTGTGCAACCTTCATGATTAGTCACACAGGTATGTTTCAAGTTAGTTCTCAAGTTCATTTTGACTTTTGACTGATAGATTTCTTACCATGAGTGTTTCCATGTCTCTAGGTATTGCAGGTGTTCATCTGCGTCTCAACAACACATGTACAATGGTTTCTAGGAGAGAAGAGTTGAAGACACTGTTTAGAGCAAACTTGGGGATGTAGTGATCTGGATTTAAACAAGAACACAACAAATTACAAATATAACCATACATATAGAGATGCAATGGAAACAATACTTCATTTCATTACTGTAAAATACTGAAATATGCTTACAAACAGAAATGGAAATAAACTATCTAGGGCGACGATAGCTTATCTCTGAAGAGATGTGGCGGCTACATGCCTCTAAACTGTGTTACAATGAGGCTTGAAGGCCTATTTATTGTTGAGAAAAAATGGAAAACCCTAAACATCCAAAAACCTAACCCTAGGAGATGAAACGCCAAACTATGGGCCCTGTTTTAGGTAAATTGGTACATCAAATTCCCGGGGTTGTAACTTTGGCATATGAACTTCATTTGACGCACACAATAGGTCATTAGAAAGATCTATCTGAGGAATACAACTTTGGGAAGAGAAACATCCATGCATACACCCATGTTGCTACTAGTTTTCCCAAAAAACATCATTTAGGGTCTCAAAACGGCTCCGAAAGTTCAAGACCTGAAAAACTGCTAAAAATAGTAAATTTTGCTACAGTTAAGAAAACTCAAAAAATAAAAGAGACAGTTGTGGGGGTCCAAGTGGGATAGGTGGGTGGCCAACAAAATCCACCTGGATCATTCCTCCCCCCTTAGGAAGCAGTGATCCCCATTGCGTTAATTCCTTCCGTGAGATGAAGAAACTTCTCTTGAACTTGGTCCTTGGCGAGCTATTCTGCAACCTCGAATGTGTCTAGTAATGGTCAAGGTTACTCCACATTGAACAATTAGTGCAGGCGAAGGAATGGGGGAATAATATGCTCCAAATAATTGTTTTCGACAGCCTTGGAAATGGTGTAAGGACCATGTCGGAGTGGTCTGAGATTCTAATTGGTTCTTGTAAGGCGTTTTTTCTACAGATGCAACCAGACTTTGTCGCCCACTTGAAACTTGTGTGGTACCTGATGCTGATAATGTCGCTACTTGTACTTGGCATTTTCCATAATGGAGCGATGATCTATCGAGCCATTGGGTAGAGGTGCTATGGGAGTCAAATCAAATGGATTCTTGACCTGACAATGCAATGATACCCCTGTGGGTGAGGAGATGATGTTTCGGTCTTCTTTCATGATTGTATCCATCTGCTGCTACTACTGCATGAAGGAATCCTTCATGGGGGTCATGGATGAGGCAATGATCTTCCCCTTACTTTGGGAGTGAACCAGACAAAAAATGAATTTCCTAGTCTGGGAGATGAGCTTGCTACATTTCTTAGTAGCGATCAAAGAGGTGGCGGTAGGTGGGGCTACCTCCGATATCCTGTATAATGAATTATCCAAATAAATAATAATAGTGTGAGGCCTTGACTCATACAGAGCATGTCTCCTCCACAAGTATGGCTGGCCTAATAATACATCACAAACATCCAGAGGTGCAACATCACATAAAACCTCATCTGTGAAGGGTTTTGTTATGAAACCAGCTCACAAAAAGATAAAAACGATAGATCAAGACCTTATAAATAAGACTCTTCAAGGGGGGAACCTCCTTTACATTACACAAATGAACAATTCTTAGATGATTCAAATGAAAAAACCTCCTTTCTATATATAGGAGTCTACGGGGTCACAATATAACCAAGCCGACCCAACAAGAATAATATAAAGGCACAAAAATAACAATAGAGGGATTCTATGGGGCACAATAATAACAATATGGGGACAATAGGGGCACAATAATAAAAAATTAGGGATACTTTTTAGTCAATTTAGTATCCTAAATTTATTTGCATAAATTATCAACCGAGGCTCATAAGCTGATGAGGTGTAGTGCATTGTATGTGCTAGTTAACCCTTCTTACTTTGTTGTTTTGTATTTTATATTATTTTGGGGGTTTCTGTTCTTTGATCCCTAATGATGTACAATTTGAACTATGAGAAACCATATCTAAATTTCTTAAAGGTGAACAAAGAGCTCAAAAGCTAGTCAAAATCTAAGTTAAGATAAGGGAAAAAAACAGAGTGTCTATTTGATTTTGTCATTAATCCTAAGTCAAGAATTAAAAGGTGAAATTTGTAAGGCCAGTCGAAATAATTACAGAGAATGAAACTGACTAAAGCATTTTTAGTTGTCCAAGCCTTCAATTTTGAAAGATAACTTTCTTGAGATGGCATACAAGCAACATACTGTACTTTATAGTCCAAAGAACTAAATCAGATATGTAGAGAGTAACTAATTGATTTCAATCCTCATGTGAAGTGAATGTTTAACCATCTAGTTTAGGATGGATATTAGCTTGAAATGGTGACCAAAAACATTTATTCACACAGTGCATTTGCAATCTGAACTAGGAAATAAATAACAAAGGAAACAAACAGTAAGAAAACTAATCAACAATGCATCCTTGTTACTTTTCAACCTTACCCTGTTTAAAAACAAAGTTGTTTCCTTTATGAAAGAGATTGAAGAAAAAAGACTACACCATTAGATTCTAACATTATGCTATTGATCAGAACTAAAAGAAAACAAACTACATGGAATCAACCTAAACTACAAATACTACTAAAAGTAAATAATGAAACTAAACTAAACAGTAAACAAAATAAAAAGAAAAAAACCTCCTTCAGTGCAGGGGCCCTCCGCAACTGACTGAGTTGAGCTGCTAATTAGCTGAAGATATTCTCTCAAATGATCACTTGGTTAAACAAAACTTCATATATTAACAGGAAAACAAGTTCCAAAATTACAGAGCTATAAGTCTGAGCTTAATACATCCAAAAATTTGAACTTCTCTTAGTTCTGTACAACTGGTATTTAAAGAAAACATTCATAACTGTCTTTTGAGGAAAATTAGCTACAGGTGGTCTACACGTATTACAACCAATTTGCGTAAATGTTTGATCATCTATAGTGACTTGAATTCAAATAAGGTGGTTGCACAGAACCATTGACATAGGTGCCTGATCTGAGTTAATGCGTCAACAGATCTGTTGGATTTATTAATTAACCATGAAAGAGTGGACAAAGAGTCCTATTGCTTTCGGGTTTCATACATTTGACTCCACCTTTGAATGTGGTCTTGAGCTGGCTTTCTTGTGGATTTGGGCTAGGTGACTAGGACAAGATCCATGTCGAGACGATTCCAGAGATGCCCATGTGGCCGGTTTCTTCGTTTGACACCTGTAACATGTTCAACCATGGAAGTAGCTATGGAACACATGGTTAGCTATAGAATAGGCTACATTCTATAGCTTGAGACAAAATCTATCATTTATCAGTGATGAGGATCTGTCTTTTATGGGAAACAAGAGAAAGAAGTGAGAAAAGTTGTTAAAGAGAGAGTAATTCTGAGGTCCAACATACCCCCACTGCAAAATCATTGCACGTCCCCATGCAATTTTGCTAAAACTATGAACTCTTCTTTCCTATTGCATCTGCTCAGATACCTCTATTAGTACATCTAACTTTATTCTCTTGCTTCTCTTTGAAGTGATTGTCATCCTGGGTTTCTTCATGAGAAGTCTGTATTTAAGGTTTATGACTGTTTTATTCAAGTTTCGATTCTTCGTCTTCAACTTCCTATTCTTCTTGTACCATAGCCCTAGGTGCAGTATTGTATTATCATGAATGGATTTATCCAATTTGCTTTGTTCCTTTAGGGTTTCATTTTATTTCTTGATATGCCTATTCAATATCTCTAACTCATAGATTTCTTGTTTGAGAGAGTCAGTCAGAGGTTCTTGTGGATTTACAAGTTGTTCTAGATTGGCTGAGAATCTTGGATCCATTGAGGCACTTTTCTTTTCCAGTGATTCTATGTAATCATAAATTTGTTGTTGCACTGGGTCTATGTCTGGGGATCCTTTGTTGGGGCTGTCTTCAGAATACTGTTTAGGAGATTTTTGAGGACTATATGTAAATGGAACATTTTCAGAAGATGGTACTGGGGTTTCTTCTTCTAGATTTATGTACTCTATTCCCTTTGATGATACCTTCTTTACCAAACCTCGAAGTCTAGAGCTCCTTCTAAGTTGTAGGGGGTTTATGTTCTCCTCCTTTGTACCATTTTTCTCCTTTCCTATCTTTTCCTTCCTCTTGAGCTGTTTTCTAATCTCTATCATTTTTTCAGAGATAAGTTGTTCATCATCTTGTTGTAATGAAGATTTAGGTTTTTTCTCAGTAACTCCACCAGCTTTCTTTTTTATCTTTTTTTTTTTCTTGATCTACTCCCTGATCTTTATCTCAGATACTGGATCTTCATCATTTTTATGTGTGGAGGACTGAAGTTTGCTTTGAATGGTCATATTGGTCTTTTTCCTCTTACTCCTTTTGACATCACCCTCTTAAGGTGATTTTGGTGTCTCTTGAAAATAGTTTCTTATCAAGAAGTTGTCCCAAGTATCTCCTATTCTTTTCAGATGATACTCAACAAATATTTTTACCAACCCATGTTGGTACATATTTGTGTCTATGAATTCTATTTTCTTCTGTACATTTGAAGCCATCCTCCTTAGGCTGTTTAGAAGGAAGAAAGGGAGGTTGAAGTTTCCATTTTCTAGAAAGTTCATCAATAATTGTATATGATAAACATACATGCATTCGAATATTCCCTCATAGGTAATAAATAGGAATTCCTTTTCTAAACACAGTGACATCCATACCTGGGTTCCTGAGGATTACCTTCCATGATTCACTGTGAAATTCTTTGTTTTTGAACCATCTCTCACCAAGTCTTGGCAGTTTTGTAGCCTCTACTATGTAAGATTATGTTACTACAAACTTAATGTCTCCAATCTCTACTTCTGTACCATCGAATGATCTAGCAAAATATTTTGTGATCTCCTTGTGATATCCATCAAATTTTTCAATGAAATTGAGCCATCCAGTCTTTTGCAACATCTCCTTGAGTTGTGGGTACCCTTCCATAAACTTTGCCCCTATGGGCTCTACCTTGACAATGAGTCCCATGGTCTCTATTTCGTAGAATTTTCTAACCTTCAAAATTACTCTCTTGTTCTATGAAATGGATTGACTGCGGGTATGGTGAAAAAGAACTATGGGTTTGCTTGAAATAAGTAGACGGTGAGGGTTTGGAGAGACATGAATATGTTGGTCACATCGTAGTTTTGACCATTAACAGATGGAGTTATTAGAGACTGTTTAAGTACAGAGTAGAGGAGGTGTGGTATGATGAAATCATTATAGACTATTTGGTATTGAATGTGGAAGATGTGGCAGAGATGTGGTATCATGAAGTTGCAATGAAATCAAATGATGACTTGTTCAGGAGACATATGATCATTCATATTATACATACTTATGTTTATGACTAGTTATTTGAAATAAATTTTCATTTTACCTTTAGAACTTAACCTTTTTCTTGATAATTCTTTTGGTGTTGATCGGTAGGTACTTTGAGCATGGTTGATCTCCAAAACTTGATTCTTTAATTTCCCTACATTCATGATTTATTTGTAAGTTGTACAATTGTGCCAAAGCTGATAAGTAAGTTGTAGCTGCAGAATCAGATTAGCTATGGAATGGAATCATTTGTATAATGTGAAAGGAAGGAAAATTGAAATATGGCTTATGAAATATGGATGTAAAAATAAAATGGAAATGAGTTATGACAGTGACATGGAATGAGATGAAAAATAGGGTGAAATGGGGTAAAACTGTAAGAAGATAAAATGTAAATGAAATATGACAGTGAGATGAAGTGGAACTTGTAGAAAAAATGAAGACAGAATGAGATGGAATGAGATGATGAATTTGCAGACTCTAAACTGTAAATGAGTGTACCTTTTTGTCACTACTTATTACAGAAAGGAAATGGAAAATATAGGATGTCAGAAATCTCTAATTTTCACCCTGTATTTTTGTATAAGGAATGCCAATCAATGATTGGTTTCAACCTCATACAATTAATTATTTTTATTTTATAATATAATATATATATAATATATATAATATATATATATATATATATATATATATATATATTAATATAAGAATATATATAGGAAAAATAAGGACTAAGTTAGTGGAGAAGAAGAATTCTTCTTCCCTAGCTTCATTTCAGAGTTATCTTGGAAAATATTAATGAACTCCTCTCTTGAAACTGGTTTTTGATATATCTTCAACCGATGACCATTCATAATAAGAGGTATTTTTCTTCCATCTATTGTCCTTATCTTTACTACTCCATTATTAAATACTTTTTCAATCTCATATGGCCCAAGCCAATGAGTTTGAAACTTCCCTTGAAAATCTTTGAAATTTGAATCGAACAACAGTGCCCAATCTCCTGCTTGAAACTTCTTCTCCTTAATATATTTATCATGCCATTTAACCCTCTATTGTTAGACTATACTGGTTCTTTGGACTGCATCTTGTCTGATTTCATCAAGTTCATTGAGTTGCTCCAATCTATGTTTCTGTGCCTTTGATAAATCCAATCCCAATTGGACTGCCATCTTGAAGGTTTTGATTTGAAACTCTATAGGGAACAAGGCTTGTTTCCCATAAACAAGTTCACAGGGTGTATGTCCCGTTGTGTTCCCCCATGTAGTTCTATAGGCCCATAAGGCTTTAGGAAGCCTTTCTGCCGATTCTCTTCTATGTAGATGCACAATCTTAGTGACAATTCCTTCAATCACCTTATTTGTAGATTCAACTTGACCATTTTCTTGTGGATGATAGGGAGTAGATTTCCTATGTTTGATCTTGTAATCTTCCACAAGACCCTTAACCATTTTAGATGTAAATTGACATCCCTGATCTGTCACAATTTCTCTTGGAACACTGAAACGAGTGAAGATGTCCTCAAAAAGAAAAATAACTACAGATTTTTCATCAGCAAAAGGTAATGCTTTGGCCTCTACCCATTTAGTGACATAATCAGTGCATACCAATATATAATTCTTTTTCTTAGATGAAGGATTAATTGGCCCAACAAAACCTAAGGCCCATTTTTTAAAAGGTTCAATGAGTACCTAAATTTGTAGTGGCATTTCATTTAAAGGAGCAGGTTTCCCTACCCTTTGGAAGCTGTCACACCTCCTGACATTTTCTTTGGCATATTTGAAGATAGATGGCCAATAATATCCTAAAGAAAGGATTTTATAGGCTATCCTCTTGTCAGCAAAGTGTCCACCACATGGCTCATCATGACATGCCTTAAGAATCTTAGGCATTTTATCTTCCCTAACACATCTTTTGATCATAAGATCTGGGCCTATTTTATACAATTCATTAGTGATCCATAAGTATCTTGAACTTATCTGAATGATTTTTCTTTTTTTCTCTAGGAAACAAATGTGAAGGTAATCTCCCTATGACTAAGTAATTAGCAATATCTGCAAACCAAGGAGTTTGAGTATTCACTGCAAAAAGATATTCATCAGGAAACTTATCTTCAACCGGAGTGTCATCTTTTATATTTTTAATTCTGGACAAGAAATCAACAACTGTGTTTTGTTTTCCAGGTCTATCTAGCACCGTAATATTGAATTCTTACAAGAGTAAAAGCCATCCCATAACTCTACCATTAGTAATAGGTTTATTCATTAAATATCTAATTGCAGAGTGATCTATATGAACAAAGGTTTCATAGCCTGTTGTATAATGTCTGAACTTATTGATTGCATGAACAACAACTAAAAATTCCTTTTCAGTTACAGTATAGTTCAACTCAGTGGGAGTCAAATTTTTACTTGTATGGTAGATGGCATAGGGAATCAAGTCTTTTTGTCCTAATATAGCTCCCAGAGTTGTATCTAAAACATCTGTTGAAATGTGAAAAGGTAGTTTCCAATTTGGACCTTTCAAGATGGGTGCTTTAGAAATTTTTCTTTTTAAAGTCTCAGATGCTAATTGGCAGTCAGGAATCTAATTGAATTCACAATCCTTGGTGAATAATTTGAAGAGTGGGGATGCTATTTTAGTGAAATTTTCTATAAATCGTATATAGTATCCTATGAATCCTAGAAAACTTCAAACATCCTTTTGGCAACTTGGAATTGATAATTTAGAGATGACTTCAACTTTAGATTTATCAACTTTAATCCCATCTCCTGAAATGTGATGCCCTAAAACAATACCTGCTGTAAACATCATAAAACATTTTTCATGGCTTAGTGAAAGGTTTGCTTCCTTACATATCTTAATAACTCTTTCCAAATTTTCCAAAGATTCTTCAAATGTATTCCCATAGACTGTAAAATCATCCATATATACCTCTACACAATCAATGTATTAGATCAAAAAAAATTCCTAGTACTGCTCTTTGGAATGTTGCAGGTGCATTACATAACCCAAAAGGAAGTACTTGGTAGGCATAAGTTCCCCATGGACAAGTAAATGTGGTTTTATCTTGATCTTCACGTGCCACCTGAATCTAATTATAACCATTAAACCCATCCAATAATGAGAAATACTTCTTACCTGCTAATGTATCTAACGCTTGATCTATAAAGGGAAAAGGAAAATGATCTTTAAGGGTAGCTTTATTGAATTCTCAGTAATCGATGCACACCCTCCATTTACCATTATTTTTAAGCACAATTACTAAAGGGGAAACCCATTGGTTGTCTGAAATTGGGTAAATGAAGTTTACATTCAACAGTTTTTGCAGCTTTTCTTTCACAATTTCTCTAAGATTTGGATTCATTCTTCTCTGAGGTTGTCTGATAGGTCTACAATTTTCCTCAATGTAGATGTGATGTATACAAATCTTAGGACTAATTCCTTTCATGTCAGTATATTCCCATGCATATGCAACATAATGTTGTTGTAATGTCTTGATTAGCTTCTCATGTTGTAATTTCTCCAAGTTATTGTTTATGTTCAATGTTCTCCCTGGAAAGATTTCATTTGTAGAGCTACCAAATTCTTCTATAGAATAAAGAGACCTCTGCCTAGATGACAAATATTCAATATTGGATTTTTCTTGAAATTGATCATGTTCATATTCTAGAGATGATTCAAAATTTTCCATTGTATTTAATATTTGACTATCTTCACTAATATCTGGAATAGTAAAGAGAGGTTGAATGTCATTTTCATCATCAATCCATTCTTTGTCATATATTTCTATGATTGTTCTCTCTAGAAGATATAGAGTGAATTTCTTTGTTGAATTCCAGTCAGAAATATACATATCACCATATCTACAACTAATGAAAGCATCAGCTGTGGCCAGCCAAGGTCTTCCTAATACGAGTGGATGTCCTCCTAGATTGTTCTTGGGGCTTAAGATCATAAAATCAACAAGATATTCCCAAGAATCTAAGGATACTAAAATATCTTCTAACACTCCATCTGGTTTGATTACAAATCTATCCACTAATTGCAGTAATGTAGGGTGTAAAGAAGATTAGGAAGCTTGAACTGTTCCATGGTTTGTTTGATCATGATGTTTATTGCTACCCCTAAATCACTCAATGTATTTGGAATTTCAACTCCATTAATATGTGTTTTCACAATTGGACTTCCTGGACCTACATATTTTTGTATGGCCATTTTTCCCATCATTATATCTACTATTTTTCCTACCAGGTCAATTCTTTTTGTTTCTTTTGCTTTTTTTCCTGGTTTCTTTATGCTCAACTCCTTTATTGTTTTAGCTAGGACTGGAATCTCCTTAATGGCTTGTAAAAAAGGAATTTTGATAAAAACTTTTTTTAATTCATCTAGAAAATCATAATTAGGCAACATGATCTGCTTTTCTACTCCTCTATCAATTTGTAATCTTTCAAGAAAAGGAGGTGCAAAAGTAGATACTAGATGCTCAATGATAGGAGTTGAGTTCACTAGTTCTTTCTGTTTTTTCATTTTCATTATTTTGGTTTCAGAGAGATGTTCCCTCAAAAATTTTATTGGGTTGTAGAGAATCTTCCTCAGAATTGTCTTATTCCTGAATAACTACAGAAGGTCTTTCCTTTTCTAATATCCTCCCAGATCTTAGTTGAACATCATTGAGATCTAGAGGAGTGATCATATAAATTGGAAATTGTTTTCCTTCCACCATGTAAGTATTTTGAGTATTTTTATTGTTGGGGTTTGGTAATGGTTGGACAGGTAACTGATTTGGTCTCTGCTGAAATGGCAGTAAGAGTTGAGGACTTTGGTTTTGTTGTGGAAATGGTAATGAAAGTTGAGGGTTTTGATTTTGAAGTTGTGGCTACTAATTTTGTTGTGGAAAGTGTGGGGGAGAATAATTCTGATATGATGGAGGATTTTGATAATATTGAGAAAATCTCCCATAAGGATTGTGTACTCCTTGTGCCCAAGGTTGTGATTGAGATTGAGGTTGAGGCCAAGGTTGCTGCCAAGAATTCCAATTTGGTGGGGGCTGAAGATACATTTGATTGTTAAATCCTTGATTTTGTGGCCCTTGCCAAGGCTTTCTAGAGACAAAGCAAAGAGGTTCTGCTGAATTTGGATCTGTTTCTTCTTGAAAAACAACCTCAAGACTTGAAATCGAAGGACAACCCTTGGTTTCATGATTCTTTGAGAAAATCATACAAGTCTCTATAATTTTTGCATCTAAAGGGCATTCTCTTAGGGCATTTTTTTTTTTTTTTTTTTTTTCCTGCATTTTGGACAGAAAATAGCTAAAGCATCAGCCTCGATTTTATAATTGTTTTGCAACTTAAGTGTGTCTATTTGTTCACTAAGACTCCCTAGAATATCTGTTTTGAATTCATCAAGCATATTACCAATTTCTGCCCTACTGACTGATCTAGTTGCAGATTTATTTACTCTAACAAGAGAAGGATCTCTTGGACCTTTCCCAGTTTTGGGTTTCCCTCTTAAGAGATGAACACATAATTCTCCTATATCATTTAATGGGAGTTGAGAGATATCTCTGTTCCCCATCATGTTAAGGATATCTATCCACTCATCTCTAATGGCTTTTAATAAAAGAGCTTTTAAGGTATCTTCATCTAAATTGTCCATCTTTGATCTTTTTAAATTATAGTCGAATATCTCAATCAAATCCTCCAAATTTTCATCCTCTCTTTGCATCATTTTGAACACTTCATCTTTGTGATTGGTAGGCATACAATAATCCAAGTACCTATCCAAAAACACTTTTTTCATGTCATTCCATGTTCTAATGGACTGAGTGATTAACCCCATGAACCACTTCGAAGCAGCTCCTTTCAGTGTTGAAGGGAACAACTTAAGTTTTTGAGAGTCTTCTAGATAATCATAGGTTCTGCATAAGACTTTGAACTCAAATAAAAATGCTTCACGATCCTCACTTTTTAACCCATGGAAGTTTGGGAGGATAGAAGGTGAGATATTTTTCATTGTGACATTTGTTTCTTCATCCACTATAGGGAATCCAAAAGAATTATTTATTTCCCTATTTCCTCTGCCTCCTCCATTATTTCCTCTACCCCCTCCTCCAAACAGTGTGAATTCTCCATCCTCTCCTTCTTCTGCCATTATAGTTTCTTCAGGGTCAGTATAGGGTTCAACCTGCAAGGTTACTTTCTCCTCCTCTAGTTCTTCTATTAATGGGATATGGAGAGAGGTTCTACTTCTTCTTCCTCTCTGGGTATTCCTAATTCTTCAACTAAATTATGCTCCCCTGTAGAGGTGAAAAATGCTACTCCTGCTGTTGGAGATTCAAGATTTTTCTCCTCTAGGACTGACTTGGTAGATGAAGTAGGAGATTCTTTTGATTGGATTTCTACCCCTGGAATTTCAGGAGTTTTATGCATGGGAGTGTGAGTTTGGGATGGAGGTGTATCTCTTCTTGTTCTTGGTGGAGTAGGTGGTGTTGTAGGAATTGAACTCCTACCTCTATTTATAAATCTACCCCTGGAGTCTCTTTCTCTATGCATATCAATTTTTTTTTGAATCTAAGAGATAAGGTTTCCTAGTTACACTTCCCTGGCAATGACGCCAAAATGTTTAGTCAATTTAGTATCCTAAATTGCTTTGCATAAATTATCAACCGAGGCTCGTAAGTTGATGAAGTGTAGTGCACTATATGTTCTAGTTAACCCTTCTTACTTCGTTGTTTTGAATTTTATATTATTTTGGGGGTTTCTGTTCTTTGATCCCTAATGATGTACAATTTGAACTATGAGAAATCGAATCTAAATTTCTTAAAGGTGAACCAAGAGCTCGAAAGCTAGTCAAAATCTAAGTTAAGAGTAGGGAAAAAAACAAAGTGTCTATTTGATTTTGTCATTGATCCTAAGTCAAGAATTAAAAGGTGAAATTTGTAAGGCCAATTGAAATAATTACATAGAATGAAACTGACTACAACACTTTTAGATGTCCAAGCCTTCAATTTTGAAAGATAACTTTCTTGAGATGACATACAAGCAACTTGCTATACTTTATAGTCAAAAGAACTAAATCAAATATGCAAAGAGTAGCTAATTGATTTCAATCGTCGTGTGAAGTGAATGTTTAACCATTTAGTTTAGGATGGATATCATCTTGAAATGGTGACCAAAAACATTTGTTCACACAGTGCATTGGCAATTTGAACTAGGAAATAAATAATAGAGGAAACAAACAGTAAGTAAACTAATCAACAATGCATCCTTGTTACTTTTCAACCTTATCCTATTTAGAAACAAAGTTGTTTCCTTTATGAAAGAGATTGAAGAAACAAGACTGCACCATCGAATTCTAACATTATGCTATTTTTCAGAACTAAAAAAAAACAAACTACAGGGAATCAACTTAAACTAAAAATACTGCTAAAAGTAAGTAATGAAACTAAACTAAACAGTAAACAAAATAAAAAGAAAAAAACCTCCTTCAGTACAGGGGACCTCTACAACTGACTAAGTTGAGCTGCTAATTAGCCGAAGATATTCTTTGAAATGGTCACTTGTGTTATAGACATATTTGGGCACATCAAGCCCAAACTTATATGTCGATAAACTAGGGCTCTTCAATCCCTAAAGGATTTGTTTTATACCCTAAAAGAGCATAGTCATCTGATTACATCATTCCCCAAAAGTTCCACCTGAGAAACCATCTAGAAATGGCTTAAACTGAACCATACTGACTGCTACACTGGCCAGGTGGGATGCATACTGAGTGATACACTGCCCAGGTGCGATGCATACTGATTAGGCCTTCTATAGGGTGCAATGGGCAAGGATGGACAAATTTCTGAGATAGTTTTCTAGGTGGTTGCTCATGGAATCTTCTAGAAACTTCTCCTATGACACTTGCCTCTCTGAATTCGCCCAGGGATGAGTAAGAGATCCAAGAAATCTCCAAGTGGAACCAATTGTAACAAGTGGAATGACACTAATCAAACCCCAGAGATGACTCACACCCTTGCACACATCTATAAATGGATCCCTCGTCTAAGAGATCTGGAGGCTGGAATATTCTGAATTGCAAGGAAGTGTTGATAGTTTTTAATTGAGGAAAGATCATTGTATTGTTGGTGTGATCTTGTTATTTCATGAGGTGAAGAGGGATTGATGCTGGGAGGATGATGTTGGATTAGACAACTGGGTTGTAATTCTCCCTTCTATTAATAAAGTTCTTCAAGTTTTCTTCCATATAATTGTGCAATTGTGAATGTTATCATTTGTGAATGCTATCATTTGTTCATTATATATCTGATTCTGTAATGGTTATGTTGTAATAGATCAAGATTCTTTGACGGTTCTTTGTTACTGTGTTTCTACAGGTACTCTCCAAGAAATTGTTGAATTGCTTTAAACTGTTGTTTCTAGGGTAGCTGCCAAACCTATAGGGCTAGTCATTCGACAAGACACTAGTTTTCCCATAAAAAAAATTGGCGACTCCACTGGGGAACGAATAGATGTTTGTTGCTATTATTGTTTGTTTTTATAAACTATAGATAGAGCTTGAAGTCAGCCAGGTAGCCTTCGAACTGCTCTTGCTCTGCAATTACATAGTAGATGAATGCTACTTCAGTCAATCTTTGGTTTAGTTTATAAATTGAACATTTGACTTGCAAGCACATCTATATGCCCTTTTGGTAGCTTAGTAACCTCTCAAGACATTCCTTAATACTTTTCTCTTTACTGTCCATCATAGCTCAGCTTAACTCATTGAAAATAGCTGCTCATCTGAGCCAAAACCCACTTTAGTTGCGCTCCCTGGCCCATTGCATTGTCGGTCACTATAACCCAATAGAATCGCACCTCCTGAGTGTGTAAAGTGCGATGCATCCCTTTTTCTATGAAGCCTAGGTGCGATGACTGACTGAACCTTTTTCCATTCTAGAAATTGGGGGTTTTTGACCTTGTTTTTAGTTTTGTTTAGTTGTTTTGCTGCTTATGAACAGTGCCTCCTTACTGAAGCCTACTTGCATCACATAGATCAACCTCCATTAGTTTAGGATTAGTAAATGTTTTTATGTGTTTGTTCATCATTTACAATCCTTTGTCGAAAAGTTGCTTAAATCGATCTGTCGCTTTGGTACAAAAAGTGTCGTAATTGTCATTTTGTGTCAGAAAGAGAAGTGTCATGGATTTTTCCTTCCCTAGATAGTTGATTGAACTTTTCGTCATGTATTTGGTTTGATTTGTTTATATTCGAAGTGTCAAAATCATTTTTTATTCAAAATTGAAAAGTGTCATTTAGTCTTCCTTTCTCTTTTGAAGAAGAAATTGTCGAAAATGTCATTTTGAAAGAAATATTTTAGATCTTTGCTGGACTTAGTTTTCCTTTTTGGCATTTTTCACATTAAGGAGAACGAAAAAAAATACATGAATTTGCATTTGCATTTAGTTTGTGTGCGAAAATATGATTTAGGAAAATGCACTAGCGTGTGCTCTTTGCTCTTTGTTTGAAAGAATTGTAATCTTCTTTCCCTAGTAGCTAGGATATTCATTGCTCAAAATAAGCAAAGATTGTTTATCATTGTAGATTGCATTTTAGGAATTTCAAAATCAACATCACGCAGTGAACCATTGAAAGGAAAAATTTAAACAAGATCAACTTTAAAATAAATTTCAATGAACCTAACAATGCTTTGGAACTTAACGCAACACATTAAAACTAGTAACTATTGTTTTCATTGAAGGTTGGGTGATTCCTCCTCTTGGATATGAAAAGTGCTAGCACAGACTTGTGCTCCCCATATCGTCGCGTATATATTGGGAGACCACAATAGGCTTATATCCTTTATCCATAGGAAGTTGAGTCTGCCGCCTTATTGATCGCAATGCACTGAACATAGCATTCGGGATTAACTGCCATACATAAGTCCTTGGTAATTTCTCTTTAATTTATCACCAAGGTGTATATTGCAGTTTTGCGATTGGTTTGGTAATCCATCTGTTTAGATTTCCTAGAGTAGTCACTTTCGTTCCTTTTCGAATCTTTAAAAGAAAAGGTCCATCTGAGCACTTGTCACTTCAGGCTCATTAAAAATCAAAGTAGACTAGAGTCATCTTTAGCTTTTTCTCGACTCTTAAAAACTAGAAAAGCAAAAGTTGTGTCAAAGAGTCTTTAAAATTAATTGAAATCAGAGTAACATCCCTGTTCCTTAGTTGATCTTAGGTTGAGATATATGGAGACAAATCTGGAGTCCACCAATCAAGGAATCCCTTTTGAGGGGAATCCTTGTCCTTTTCCTTCTTGGGGAAATATTGGTGCTCCTTATATGGCTATATTATCCCTTTCAGGACTTACTGTTGGCCTGCCAGTATGGTTGTTTTCAACCTCTGTGGTTCAAAATGTCATCATTCCTCCACAATTGAATCAACCTCTAGTTGATACTGAATTTGACCCTTCACCTTCTTCTTCGTTTGTTTCTCCCTCCTCTTCTTCCTCTTCGCTTGGTGAAAGTAGCGATACTAGTAACCAGGTGGCTGAAAAGAAGAAGAAAGGGAAGGAGAAGAAGAAGAGGCCAATTTAGGAAGGGGGTGACCAAGAAACCATTGCTTTGAAGGCATCATCTAATGAAATCCACATATTAAAGCTCCCAAACCCAAATTTCATTGCATAATTTGTAGAGGAGACCATTTTCATCGAGATTGTCCTTGCTTTCCTCGGATCTTGAGAGAATGGTCTCCCCATTTTCACCGTCTGGTGTCATCAACCTCTGGTGATCACATTAACAGCACACCATCAACTAGTGATAGTAAAGTTCATGGATAGAAAGGAAAGGTCAAAACTCAATGTAGGTTATGTGAAGATAACCATTCCCTTCACCGTTGTCCTTTTTTTGATGAAGCCAAAAAGAGTTTTGGATAATTGTCCTGCTTCACCGCAACGAATTCCATCTGGCTACAACAAACTCTCCCCAAGTCCTTTACTAGTTGAAGAACTGACTGACTTAAATCCACTGTCACTCGAAACCACTCTCTCTATACCCGACCAAAGTCAACAAGTCGAGATGATAGTTGACCCAATTTCACCTTCAGATAATCATACCCTCCCCGAAGAGAGTGAGAATGATACCGTTCAAATTCTTTTGTTACTTCAGATTCTGATGAACTTGGGGGAAATTTTCCCTTTCTTTCACAATAGGAGGAAAATCCCCCAGTTCTCGTAACTCAAGGGGTTAATTCACCCATTTATTCGGTACCCCCTCCAAGTAGTCTAGTCACTTCATTTGATTGGAATCGATTGGCAAGATCTTGCCTTCCTTCTTATGTACCATTCCGGATCATAGTACAAATTTGTAAAATAATCATGTATGGCACTATCATAGATGACGGTGCATCAATGAGTATCCTTTCCTCAACTGCTTGGAAAGCACTTGATTTGCCACTGCTTATGCCTATTACATAGAATCTGTTAGGCTTTAACAAAGGAACCAGTTGTCCGTTAGGGATCCTTCCTAAGTTACCAATCACTTTGGGAGGGAAAACCGTTCAACTAAACATGATGGTAGTCCAAGGACCGTTAGATTACAATTTACGCCTTGGATGTGGCTATGTTTATAACATGGAAGCTATTGTTTCAACACTCTTCTGAGTGATGTGTTTCCTGCATGAAGGCAAAATTTTCTCCATTGACCAGCTTTCATTTCCCGGTCCAAGCATAGCTCCAAGTCAATCATCATCCATAAATGGTCCTTTTACCTCAACGGTATCTCTTGAACCTTCGTTCTATCCACCTGATAATCGTGAGTAATCTAGTGAATGTAACAAAACTTAGGGGGCATGCACCCTTGTCTATTCTGGACACACCTAGTTGTAAAGACAAGGTTCCCTATAGGTTATCTGATTGGTCTGACACACCATTCACCTTTGTCTATTCTGGACAAAGCCAAAGAAGTGTTTTGTCTATTCTGGACGAAACCGTCCTGCCTAACCATAGTGATTTCCATTTGGTTACAGGAGACTCTCCTTTTCATAATGATGGGGACATGCAGACCATTTTTATTTCCATTTTTTCAATTTCATTTTCAACTTTTAGTTTTTTTTGTTTTTTCAATTTTTAGTTTTTTCATTTCAAGCTTATATAAAAAAAAAAAAACTAATTTCAAGCATAATTCTGTCATTTCAAGCTTGTGTAAAAATGAAACCGAAACTAAGCATAGTTCCATTCAAGCTTGTCAAAAAATGAACCCACCAGCTAAATAACCTTTGTGATTGTCGTTCTATCAATGTTTTGAGCCTTAGTTGTATACCTGTCATCACCTCCATCCTTTTGGCTGATCATACACTCTCACTTGGTTTTTTTACCCTTTTTGAGGAACAGTTCTGATGAGTGGTCTTATTAGCCAACCTCTTCACAGAAATCACCATGTTTTGAGAAGTTCCAAATTCACCTGAACCAGTTGCTACCCTAAACACCACTCGTTCCTCAAAATTGAGTCTCCTTTAAACCCTTTTCAGACTCGTTAAATATGAAAATATTGTCTAGAAATTGGCCTTTCCAGCTCGTTAAAGTGATTAGAAATGTCATCCCTCCTGTATATTTTAATCTTTTTCGGATCTGAGGGATTATCTCATGAAAAATTTCAAGTGTTTATCTTTTTTGGCTCGTTAAAGTGATCAGAAAAGTCATTCCTTTTGTATTATTTTATCCTTTTTTCGGACCTAAGGGATTATTTTACAAAAAATAACTTCTGGAGTTTTCTTTTTGTCCCTTTTAAAACTCTCTAAACATGAAAAGGACTGAGTTATCCTTGTCGTGCTAAAACAATAGTGACAAACTTGTCCATTCTAGACAAGACCGAGTTTCACTGCCGCTAGGCTCGTTAAAACACAGCGACAAGTTTGCCTGAAGGGAAAATTATAGAACAAAAATAAAGAGGTACTAGTCAGCAATGACTGGGGAGAAAAGGAAAAAACTTGAAGAACTTATGGTAGCAGGTCACTCTTGAATGTGACACTTTCACTCCATCATCATTATTGAGTTGAGTTGGGTTATTCCATTCACCATTCATCTAACCATTGGTCTTGCACAGCATCCATATTTTGGGGTTAACACTACAAATCCATCTCAGTGTCACCGACATGTTCAAGAGAAGTC
>APFE031185792.1:242304-253491 GCA_000404065.3 Pinus taeda
TGGAATTTCCAGAGTAGCTATTGGATGCCGATGTGTTGAGCCTGGGTAGCCGTTGAAGGATCTGGGCAAAGTTTTCCATCATCGCGTTTCTTTGTCACTCGAGGGCTTTTTAAAGCAAGGTTTTGATAGGATCTCCTACCCCCTCATCTTTCTTGTCTTCCACCACGGGAGGCTGTCGGGATTTGCAAGGTTGGTCTTGCAAAGGTTTGACCAGTTCAATCCCTAAATCCTTATATCCCACCTCATTAGGGACATGCAAAGAAAAACAGAGAAAAAGTAGACTGCTTTGATACCACTGATATGGATTTAAACAGGAACACAAAAAATTATATATATAACAATACATATAGATATCCAACATAAATAATACTTCATTTCATTACTGTAAAATACTGAAATGTGCTTACAAACAGAAATGGAAATAAACTAGCTAGGGTGATGGTAGCTTATCTCTAAGAAGAGATGTGGTGGCTAAATGCCTATGAACTGTGTTACAATGAGGCTAAAAGGCCTATTTATTGTTTAGAAACAATGGAAAAACCTAAACATCCAAAAACCTAACCCTAGGAGATGAAACGCCAAACTATGGGTCCCGTTTCGGGTAAATTGGTACATCAACTTCCCGGGGTCGTAACTTTGGCATACGAACTTTGTTTGACGTGCACAATAGCTCGTTAGAAAGATATATATGAGGAATACAACAATTGGAAGTGAAAGTTTGGACCATGGACCCATGTTTCTCCAATTTTTCCCAAAAAACGTTGTTTAGGTCCCCAAAATGGATCTGGAAGCTCAGGACTCGAAAAACTGCTAAAAATAGTAAATTGTGCTACAATTAAGGAAACTAAAAAAATGAAGAGAGTTGTGGGGGCCCAAGTGGGATAGGTGGGTGGCCACCCACATCCACCTTGATCATGCAGTTGATCAAGTGTCTATGAACTTTCCCACCCACAAAGACATCGAGTTGTTCATAGACAAGGACATCAAGATATGACAACAACAACATCACAGCAAGCAACACCATCAACTGCAACTAAAAGTAGCATACCAGATGCAACTAACGCAAGATGAGTTTTGTTGATAACACAAAGGCGGAACAAAGTTGCAAGCTCAAGCAGATCGAATTGTGATGAAAGAAAATTTGGAGACTTAGGCTATGAGTGACGACGCGACATGAAGATCGTGAAAAGCTAGAGAATGGACAAGAGTAGGAGTTGCATGTGTTGAAGCAACAACTCAAGGAAGAACATGAGTTGCATAGATGAGAGAACGAATTGCAGCAAGCACAGGTATAGCAGGGGGCGCAACATGCACTCACGGATGAAACTACGCTCGTAAAAGTTATAGATCCATCCCAACAGCTGGCATGGAGTAGACAAGGTGAGCAGTGTTGTTGATCACATGCAAGGGAATGTAGCAGCATGCATGCCATTGTGCACATGCATGCATTCCCACCCATTAGGCACACACACCAGGGCAAAGACAAGAAGCAATTCCGACATGAGCTAAACATGTACATCGACAAGTTGATGTGCACGGCCACCAACACATGCTTGGAGAGGAGTGTAGACACTAGGGATCAACATGTTACCAGTCTAGTCACACCAGGATGACTATGTGCATGCTATCAGATGAGTTGGATAGAAGAGCCATATCAATGCACCTAGATACAATGAAGGCAAGAGTTCGCTTCAGCAAGATGTCACCATTGAACGCACGGACACCATCATGGAAAACCAAGCTTGGCATCAGCTCATCACCTTTGACCATCACAAGAATGTCAAAGAGTTGGTCTCACAACAACGGTCCAAGTGTCAGTGATGTCTTGCATGGATTGCGCAAGCCATTTTGTCTCACATGGGCGCATGTGCATTGTAATGTAATGTCTTGTCAAGTGGAAGTTCAAGTGTTGATAGTTGAATGTAACAGTCAGAGAGTAGTTGAAGAGACATGAGGGTAGATGAACGGCCTCAAAGGGGAATGTCAAGGGTCACCCCACCCTTTGCTATAAATAGCACCTCATAAATCATTGTATGGGATTTTGGTCAGCCAAGATTCGATAGGACTTTCTTAGAGAAATCTTGGACAGTATTGTAATGCACCTTGGCTTCTCCACTGCGCAAGGCTAGTATATCTCTTTCGAGGAGCAAGCAGTTGTGGCTGTAGCATTCCACTATTGGAACTAGCAGGCATACATGGATGTATTATATGACTGGAACTTACACTTCTTAATATAACAGAGCCAACATGTTTTCATACATATGTTTTTATTGTAGTTGGACTATTATGGTTTCTATAGCAATGTATGTTATTTAACTTATGCATTTGTGTATGAACTATTTTGTATGCAATTGTATGTATCTTGTTGAATATGTGTTGTCAGTTTGAACATCACTTTGGATTGCTCGTTATCTTGCTTTCCATCCAATGATGCATCTTTGCTCATGTGTTCTCTTCTAAGCCGACTACTATTACAAGTTTCCAAGGGGCACACTCACCTCACTCCCCATGTGTTAGAACCTCTCATGCATATTCCTTGACTCGCCATAGCTGTCACACCCTTTCTACCAACAGGGACATCTTACTTTCCTTTGTGCGTAATCACGGTTAAGGCATTACCGTACGACCCACTTCTAAGACTCTGACACCAAACGGTTTGAGGTCTAATTGGGAATTCTTATCAGGGAGATCCCTTGACATGTTGGTGGGTCCAAAATCGTCAACATTTATGGTGCTAGAAGGAGTGCCAGATGACAAGTCGAGCCCTCATCACCTGTTTTGAATTTTTTCACATCTATCATGGAGTTTGTTATAGTTCGCCCTTCGAAATGTCTATCCAATGGACATATCTTTCACATTAAGAGGGAGTTATGGGATCACTTGTCACAAATCACGTATGATGGTGAAGGCAAAGTGGCCCGGCCTGAGCACTTAGATGACTTCCATGATCTCATGGAGGGCATGGAATATTTTAATGAAACAAAGGTATGTTCGTTGCTCGCACACACGCTTCGCAACCACCCATCACAAGGGTGTGGCACACTACCTCATAACTTCATGCACTCATTCAAGAAGTTCAACAATCTAATCAAATCTATTTTCCACCATTTGTATCCTAAACTACTTGATAAAAAATTTGTTAAAACAATGGAAGGCCCCACACGAATTACCTATGGATTTTTCGGAGTGCTTCCGTCTATTCATGTTTGAAGCCCTGAAAAGTCAAATGAAATTCTAGTATCTCATAGATAGATTTGAATATTTCCTTATCCAATCTATTAATCCCAGGAAGAAGTTCAAGATTAAACCCCACTCAGCATACCTCGGTGATGGATTTGCGCAATCATAAACGGACACGATCATTGTCACAAGTGACTGTCCATCATCCCCTCATCAAATAGATCCACCACCATAGAGTGATGTGGGAGAATATGCACACACATATGTTCAACTGTCACATCCTCCCGATATCACTCCTTTTGATTTCCACGCAAGATTGGTTGTAAATCCCATGGGTTATCACATGTATTTCGTTCCTCAACCTTCGTCCTCATATTCTAATCATCCTCCAGATTGCACTGTCTTGTGTTCTTCCATTCTAGACCCTACACCTATTTTGAACGAGGATCGATCTATCGATGGAGTTGGTGTTGAACAACCAACATGTGTTGTCATTCTCGAAGAGTATGGCTAGGATCTTGAACATCCATCGGAAGTAGAGGACCATCCTTGTATGTCTGTACCTCTTCCATTTTTTCCTGACCTCCTTGGTGATCTTGTCATCCGAGATTTTTCATGTGTATCTTCGTCCATGGACACACCGATTGTTGATCATTCGTAGGACACACCGAATGTTAGGCCAACATCTGACAACGGAGAGGACCAATAATTATTTGAAAATCCACTTGATTTTTCATATATCTTTTTTGGAAACACAGAGGATGAACATTCCTGCTTCTCATCTACCCCTCTATGTGATTCATCAAATCATGAGGATACCGACCAATATCTTGAGTTTTCTGATCTTGGTTGTCATGATCTCTTTACCTCATCATCCAATCACGATGTTGATTCACTCATTTTTAATCCATCTAAGCCATTGGTCTACAATGATCCATCTGTCAACAAAGCCAAAATCCCATAGAATGTCGAGGCACTTCAGCCCGAGCTGATGGTTATTTCAGGCCCTCACTGTCCTAAGGTTGGTTTCAATCCTGATCAGGAAATTGTTCAAACATGCAAGGCTCCTCATCACTCATCTGTATGCATTAAAGATCAATATAACACTCAGCTTTCAATTCCTCCACTCCAACTACATGATCCCATCGCTCATTCATTGGAGGAATCTTACTCAGCAAGCACACTTGTGCAAAGTAAGTGGTCTACCTTCCTCACGTGTTCTTGCATGTCAGAGTAAAAAGTGTGCGTATGATTAACATTTGCACATAGTGTCACACAACATCATGGTAAGTCCACAGAGTGCATGTTGCACTTTCACCCATTTTTGTTCTGTGGATGCTTGTAAGCTCGGAGTGTGTCTGTCTTCATTGTTGTATCTTTGACATCTGCTGGTTCACACAGTTGTGTTGTTTGTGAACCATGCCTTC
This sequence comes from Pinus taeda, assembly GCA_000404065.3. Lineage (NCBI taxonomy): Eukaryota > Viridiplantae > Streptophyta > Pinopsida > Pinales > Pinaceae > Pinus > Pinus taeda. The sequence goes on from APFE031185792.1 coordinate 246,912, forward strand.
ACTGTCATGGTTCAACCAATGCACTGGTGGCTGCATTGGAAGTATCACTGCACATGAGTTGACCCATGCATTGTTACCCTAGGATTAGGAGTAGCGTTTTCTTTTTGAGTTGTTTTCTTGCATGCATGTCCAATTATTTCTTTGTGTGTTTGTTTTCTTGCTTTCTTGTTTGCTTGCTTTTCTTTCACATTTTCTTTTGCTTCTTGCTTTTCCTTTTGGTTTTCTTTCTTGTTATTGTCTGTAGGTTAGTTTCACATGGACCATGTGTGACTCTTGAAACAAGTCGGTAAAGTACAAGAGGACTTGTAGAACTATCAAATTTTGGTTATCGGTTGTCCACTCTCTTACGTAAGAACTTGTGGTCTTCAGTACCTGATACATCGATGGAAAATAGGTAATGTTCAAAGTGAACCTTGGTGAAAACACAATGCTTGCGCACTAACTAGTGTCACCTACTCTCATCAATTGTTTTTGGGTTAACCCTTGGCAGCTCAGTCAAGTAGAGAAAGGTGAGGGGGAAAACCTTAACAAGAACATTAGAGGTATATATATAAACTACTTCTTTAAAGGAACAACCTCTTCTGCTCTCAATAAGTCGAGATCCCTCTTCTGCCTCTGAAATGAATAAGTACTATGCACAGTTATGAAAAATAAATGAAAGTGAAAAATGAAAATATGAAAAATGAATAAGGAAAAAGAAGGGAAATGCTTCCTGCACAGAGAGGTGATGCAAATAACTCCTTCGAGGTACTGATCAAGCTCGCTGGTAGTGAAGCGATGCTTGTATTCTTGCATGACTCTGTCGGGGTACTATCAAGGCCTGTTGGTAGTGGAGCAACACTAGAGATGAAACTAAGACTCTGATGACTATATTGCTTTTGCACAAATATACCCCTCAATCCCAATCGAAACAACTATGTTGACTTGGCTCGGAATGTGTGCCAATCGACCAAGAGCTTGGCAGATGCTACATCTTACAATCAAGCAAGTGCGGAAACCAAGATGAACTTAGAACTGAACAATACTTCTCAAGGTGTTAGATTTTCTTTTCACAAACAAGGTCCATTCAGAGAGCTGGAGTTCTACCAGTGTGTCATCAAGCATTGTACCGACTGTAACCACCCTCCAAAATTTTTATTTAGCTTCATGTTGGAGGCTCCCTACCAACCTTTTACCGTAACATGTCTTGCTTTGTTAAGTACACAAGCTTCAGTGATTTTCATGTAGAATGATAGCGTGTACATAAAAACTTGTTGCATCCCCCTCACAGGCTATTTCACCGAACTTGGTCTAACTATAGGCTGAGCAACTCCCTTAAGATATTGTGCAATTTTGGAGGGGAACCATCCTTCCCTCCATAAATTGCATAATTCTATCTGATAGTTCGCTGGGTTCCAGAATTGCACAAATATTCTTGTCACGGTTCATTGGAAAAATTGTGCATTTCCTCTCAACAGGACTGCTCAGCCTAGAAATTGTACAATTCTGGGTAGTAGTCAGCCACTCTACCCAAAAATTGCGTAATCCCTCTTGGCAGCCAACCCAACTCCCTTCCAAAAATGCGCATTTTTTCCTCCCAGCTGAGGAGAGTATTGCATGTGAAGTTGAGTTGATTGGTTCCCTCCAAGACTGAGAAAAATTGATTTGCATGCATGGCCTGCTTCTTGCAAGGCAACATGCAAAGGAATCCCTTGATTCATGGATCTACTTTTAGTAGCTGGAGGTTGCATGAAAGGATCATTTCAAAAACCTCCCACAAAGTGTCACTATTCCTAGATTTTTGGCATGTGCATCACATTGTCGATTTTATAAAAACTCATGATTCGGATGATGCAAAGCTCATTGCTCACATCGACCTTGCAGGTTTGACATCCCACATAGCATCTAGGAGTTGTCGGCACATTCAGCTTAGCTATTTTCGGGTAGGTCCACCGTCCATGTCTTGTGTTTCATTTCTATTGCTTTTTGTGTTTCGCTTTGTGTGATTGTTGTCTGCTTGATTTTAGTGAGCGCTTGTTGTCGTTTTGGTGCATGTTAGCTTGTAGAAGCTCCATTTTAGTTTTTGTTCGCATCTCACTGTTGTCGCATGTAGGACAGTGTTTTGCACGGATGGTCATCATTGCAGAAACTTGCTTCAAACGCATGCATGCTTTCCTCTTTTCTGAATCTTGCACTTTTTGTTTGCATGAATGATTATTCACTCTTGTTTGCACTCATTTCATCATGCATTCACACTTCTTAAGTTTTAAGTCATCTGTCAGCTAGGCTGGGCTGCCTTGGCCCGAACCGTGCTTTGCCCAACTAGCACTGCACATTTTCGGAAGTGAAGGCTCTACCTTCCCTCCACAAATTATGCAAGTCTAGCTAGGCACTGAAATCCAAGAATGCATTGCTCAATTCTTGGAGGCAGTGTCCTGTTGGCCCTACAAATGCGCAATGCAGTTTGCTGGTTTCATTTCAGTACTAACTGAAATTGTGCAATGCACAATTTAACTCCTCATCAGGCCAGGCTAGACTATGCATTGTGTAGTTCCAATAGTGATTCAACCTACTGACAACCCAGACTATGCCTTATGTAGTTTTGGCAGTCAGTCTGCTGACCTCCCAGCGAAAATTGTGCAACCTTCATGATCAGTCACACAGGTATGTTGCAAGTCAGTTCTCAAGTTCATTTTGGTTTTTAGCTAACAGATTTCTTGCCATGAGTGTTTCCATGTCTCTAGGTATTGCTGGTGTTCATTTTCCTCTCAGTAGCATAGGTACAATGGTTTCTAGGAGAACAGAGTTGAAGGCATTGTTCAGAGCACAATTGGGGATGAAGTTGATGAAGTGTCTATCAACTTGCCTACCCACAAATACATCGAGTTGTTTGTAGACAAGGACATTAATATATGACGGCAACAACATCCAAGCAAGTAGTGCCATCAACAACAACTGAAGGCCACATACCAAATGCAACGAACGTAAGAGGAAGTTTGTTGAAAACACATAGGTGGAACAAAGTTGCAACCTCAAGCAAATCCACTTGTGATGAAAGCAACTTTGGAGACTCAGGCTATGAGGTGACGGTGCGACATGAAGATAGAGTGAAGCCAGAGAATGAAACAGAGAATTATTTGCATGTGGTGAAGCAACAACTCAAGGAATAATAGGAGCCACATAGACAAAATAATTAATTGCAATAAGCACAAGTATACTAGGGGGTGTAACATGCACTCACAGATGAAAATGCACCCTTACAAGTTATAGATCCATCCCTGCAATTGGCAAAGAATAGACAAGGTGAGTAGTTTTTTCGATTGCATATAAGGAAATGTAGTAGCATGCATGTCATTGTGTGCATGCATGCAATCCCACCCATTTGGCACACTCACTGAGGTGAAGACAAGAAGCAAGTCTGACTAGAGTTGAACATGTACCTCGACAATTTGATGCGCACAACCACCAACACATGCTTGGAGAATAGCGTAGACACTATGCATCAACATGTTTCCAGTCTCGTCGCACCAAGATGACCATGCACATGCTATTATATGAGTTGGACAGAGGAGCCATATCAGTGCACTCGGATGCAATGAAGGCAAGAGTTCGCTTCAACAAGATGTCAACATTGAGCACACAAACACCATCATGGACAACCAAGCTTGGCATCAACTCATCACCTTCGAACATCACAAGCATGTCAAAGAGTTGATCTCACCACAATGGTTCGAGTGACAGTGATGTCTTGCATGGCTTTCTCAAGCCATTTTTTCTCACATGGGTATATGTGCATTGTAATGTAACGTATTATCAAGTGGAAGTTCAAGTGTCGATAGTTGAATGTAACAGTCATAGAGTAGTTGAAGAGTCATGATGGTAGATATACGGTATCAAAGGGGAATGTCAAGGGTCACCCCCACTTTTGTTATAAATAGCACCTTGTAACTCATTGTATGGGCTTTTGGTCAGCCAAGCTTTGATAGGACTTTATTAGAGAAAGCTTGGACAATATTGTAATGGGCCTTAGCTTCTCCACTGTGTAGCGCTAGTATATCTCTTTAGAGGAGGAGGCAGTTGTGGATGTAGCATTCCACTATTGGAACTAGTGGGTGTACTTGGATGTATTGTATGACTGGAACTTACACTTCTTAATATAACAGAGCCATCACATTTTCATGCATATCTTGTTATTGTAGTTGGACTATTTTGGTTTGTAGGAATGTATGTTATTTAACTTACACATTTGTGTATGAACTATTTTGTATGCAATTGTATGAATCTTGTTGGAGATGTGTTGTTGGTTTGAACATCACTTTGGATTGCTCGCTATCTTGCTTTCCAGCCGGGGATTCATCTTTGCTCGTGTGTTACCTTCTAAGCCAATTACTATTACATGTTTCCAAGGGATGCACTCACCTTGTTGCCAATGCGTTAGAACTTCTAATGCAAATTCCTTGACTCAACGCAGATGTCACACCCTTGCTACCAACAAGGACATCTTACTTGCCTTTGTGCGAAATCACGGTCAAAGCATTTCTGTATGACCCACTGCTGGGACTTCTACACAAAATGGTCTGAGTTCTAACTGGGACTTCTTACCGGGGATATCCCTTGACATGTTGGAAGGTCCAACATCGTCAAAAAAATAGAAGGGTTTTCCATTCATTATTACTTTTGATTATTTTCATTATTGCACTCATTGTTGTAACTCTGATTATTTTCATTATCCACCACCACTTTTCTTCCATTTGAGTTCCCATTGAGATCAAAATTTTCATTTGATAGGTTTACACATTGTAGAGGAGAGAGACTCTATCAAAAAGCTAAAGATGTTTGAGGATATCCAAGAACCCATCCCATAGAGGGGGACTGGTAATATTTATTTGTTCCCTTCATAAGTCTTATAATAAAATCTATTCTTTGTATATCTGGTTTCCATTGGATGATTGGACTTATTACTATTTCGTTTTTATATTTAACTATGATTGTAGCATAGATCAGGACTTTGGCAGGTTTTGTTTCTATTAGTTGCTTCAGATCTATAATGTTTAGCAACCATTTATACCGTTGAGATTGTTTGTATCCATAGCCTTTAGTGGGTTATTTTCGTACATATTTGAGAAGAAAACACTACAATACAACCCATTCTCAATATGATAAGTACCAAAATAACCGAAATAATTCAACTAATTTTCACAAATGAAAGAAAACATGAATTACAAGCATTCACAGAACAATCTTACAAATATCCATAATGCATGCATGAAGAATGTGCTAGCCATAAGGCTTCCGATATTAAGTAAAAATTTCAAGACACATGTACAATGAACACGACTAGTTCCAATAATGGAGCATTGGATCCAATCCTTGCTCCTCAAAAGAACTAACTTGTCTCTCTAACCCCTTACAGGAGGAGCCAAGATGAAAATTTATATGCTCATACAATGAGGGGGATATATATAACCAATGAGGAGTGGATGCTTCACCTTCCTTGTGACTCTTTGATAATCCACATTGTAGGTTTTAACCCCGTAGAGAAATTATCTTCATACAAATTCTAAAACACAAAAAATAAACAATGCGAGAGCATAACACATAAAACACATATACACAAAGATTTTCCCCTGGATCCCAAAACCAGGACTACCAGCTTGATTTTTCATTATGTTCCTTTCAATTTTACAATACATATTTATACATGATGAAGCATCCAATACCATGGACCGAAAACCATCATGTCCAAAAACCATGTGCGAAAAACATGCACAAAACCATAGGTAGGTCCACCCAACCTAATATAGGGTCCAAAACCAAAATTTTCCGGGATGTTGCCCCGAACCCCATAGAGTGGGGTTACTTGCACCCCTCAAACCCCCTGTGACTCCTCCCGCTATGCAATTGACACAATGAATGGGGGGCTCCGCCCCCCTTCTAACCCCCCGGTTGACTATGTAGGCTAGTCATGGAAAGAATATAACACAACCCAACATTCTCCCACTTGTTTTTTTCTTTCCATGGGGGGCCACAAGAGAGCTTAGTCATTTATCTAGCCCTACAATTCCCATTGTTTATCTACACCAAGAGAACTTCTTAGAGCTTACAGATTTTGTCAATGCATCTACAATATTCTTCAAAGTGTCCACCTTTACTAGCAACACCTTTTTGTCTTCTATCATATCCCTCACAAAGTGATACTAAACATCAATGTGATTTGTCTTTGAATGATATGCAGGGTTCTTTACCAAGAAAATTGCACTTTGGCTGTCACAGTCTATCTTCATAGCTCCCTGTACTAACCCCATACTTGAACACAATCTCTGCAACCAAACTGCTTCCTTTCTTGCATGAGTGGTTGCCATGTATTTTTCCTCTATAGTTGATAGTGCCACTATAGATTGTTTCTTACTCATCCAACTGACTGCACCTCCAAATAAATTAAACACATACCCACTTGTAGATCTTCTCTGATCCAGATTTCCAACCCAGTATGCATCAACAAAGCCATGAATATCCAACACTCTGTCCAATCCTGGTCTTCCTTGGTAGCACAAACCATAATCACTAGTGCCACGCAAATACCTGAAAACCCACTTCACTG